>VUQI01038757.1:0-15801 GCA_015106735.1 Paratilapia polleni | reverse complement strand
TGTTTTGCAACTACTCTTTCAAGAATTTTAGAAATAAAAGGAAGGTTAGAGATCGGCCTATAGTTAGCTAAGACAGCTGGGTCAAGAGAAGGCTTTTTAAGTAATGAGAGACGGCTTTTTAAGCAATGTAACAAATGTGACATTAAGTCAGAAACAGCATCAAAGGGGCTTGCAGAGGCAGCACCAAGGAGCTTAAATAACATGCTCACTCTGTGTGAGATCTACCAATAGGATGTGTAGAAGGGAATCAGCTGGTAGAGGCTGATGCTGCGGTCAGCTGATCTGCCAGGACTGAGCTGAGCTGGACCTGCCTGAACTAACGCTGTGCTCGATTTCTGGACCTCCTCAAATTGATCTGCTTGGTAAACTCTCACCCAAAGGTAACAAAACTGAGTCCAGAACCAGGCCTCATCCAGATCTCTGATACCTGAGGCCTCTGATGTGAGGACAGATCAAGAGACCCAGAACATCTCTTTGTTATCTGGCTTCACTAAACCAACAGCGACAAGTGAGTGAGTCAGCACAGGTGTTCTTAATTCAGCTGGTGTACAGGTGTAGAGCTGCATATTTCTCACTGGAAGAACAAACTCGAGAGCACCACACGATTTTGGTAGGCAGACCCTGTAGTTAGCATCCTCCTGGTTCCCTCAACAAAAAAATCAGGTCAATGGGATTTTTTTTATAGAGGCTTTTGGATTGTCACAGAAATAAAAGTTTAAGATACCTGCATGTTCAGTAAGATCAGAGAAGGACAGGATCCAGGGGCAGGAAAGGAGGAAGAGTAAAATCCAGATCTTTACTGAGGAAGTCAATTTAAAATGAAACGAGGAGAGGAACGGGGAAAAGGCCGAGTCCAAAAACAGGCAAAAAGGTTGCGGACGAGGAAGGCCACCTGGATCGGTTAATGAGGAACGGACCTGGAGAACACCTGATATTAGGACACAAAGGGAACCTGAGGAGTATACACACAGGTGATGACTGAGACCAGGTGATAAACAGAACAGGAGACAGGAGCACACCTACGTGAAGTGCAGGACAAACAAAATGAAACATGTAAAATCATCTCCATAAATTCACAGGTCATGGGAGTCTGAAGAGTGCAAGGTAGCCGAACTTCTTTTAGGTTCTTGAAGATGTTTCATCTCTCACCCTTAGAGGCTTCTTCAACTCTTAAAGCTGATGGGCAGTCCCGGTTATTTAACCTTTAGTGGGGAGGTCACCTTGGAGGAGGTCCCGACACGCCCTACTTGTCAGGACATGTTTGTAGGTCGTTGCCACACCCTACCTTCATGTGAGTTATAAAGGTCACTGGAGTCGAGGTGTGAATGCTGGGAAGAGATGTCAGGACTGTGGTTTAGGTGGCTGATATATAACTACTCGGGACTCCCCCCCAGCTTTTAGAATTGAAGAAGCCTTTCTGATTAGAGGTGAAACGTCTTCAGAAACCTAAAAGAAGTCCAGCTGGCTTCGACTCAGCACTTTAGATCACATTCAACAAACCCTCCAACTTCCAGAAGGAACAGGATGTACAAAATGCTAACTTATCTCTGGGTTAGGGTTTCATTCCTGCAGGTCTGACTAATCTGAGGAATTTAAAATATAATCCGGACTGAAAGAAACCCACCTGCTGAAGCAGGAAGGAAAGCTGAAAACAAACTGTGTGAGCTGATAGGCTTATCAAAATTATCAATATCACTGCTCATCATTAAGACATATTAATTAGCATTTATGATCGATTTAATGCTCTAATGGATAAAAAGAAATGTGCTTATCTGTCAGAAATAAAGACATTTGAAGGTGTATATGTAACATAATCAATAATAATATTGATCTGTTGCAGCTTGTGTAGCTGTGTACAGTTTGTTTTAGCTTCTGCTCTGAGATCACACGCTCATCCTGTGTGTGTTAGACACACAGGATATTATTGAAAAGCAGGAATTTGTGTCGAATTTTCAGGAAGTGTTGACGACAACAACGACACAAAAGAAGCTGAAGGTCGCTCAGTGCGAGACTTCCTGTCAGGGCGGAGCTTCATTGTTCTTCACTACTGCTGGCAGCGGTTGTGTAACTCACAGACGACTTTACAAAGATCACATGACATGCAGAGTGTGAAGAATAATCACTTCACCATTTCATCCTTCAAACTGATGAAAATAAACACAGCTGTGCAAAGAAGTTTCCATCCACTCATCACGGACATGAATATCATGGTAATTTTGGTCTCTGAACTGTTCTTTTTCCGGGGTGGAATGATTGGACAGCACACATCTTTAATGACTTTAAAAAACAAGAATTGGCTGCACAAGTTTGGATTTATTTTGGATTTTCTCTAATCCACACAGGGTCAATTATATACATACACCCCCATTAATATTTGGTTAAATGTCCCTCAGCAAGTTGCACCTCGACCAGACTCTTTGGTAGCCATCAACAACCTTCTGGCATAGTTCTGGCTGGATATCTGACCAGTCTTCTTGGCACAATTGGTAGAGTTCATTTAAAATTCTTGGTTTCCTGGCACGGACCTGACTTTTAAACATAGTCCACAAATTTTCTGTAGGGTTGAGGTTGGGGCTTTGGAAAGGCCACTCCAGAAGCTTCATGGAACAAGAAATTCAGCCAAATATGAATTTTACTCTTAGATTTTAAGTCTGTGTAGGTTCTCAGTCATCCGGCTCATGGCAGTCCTTTCAAGCTTAAAGAAGTCCACCTGCCTTCTGTTCAAGCTCTTAAGACCTTAGATTTTAAGGGTTTCTAAATGTTCTGGGTTCAGTCCTTCCTGAGGTCTTTGTTCCTCCACACTGTAAAGATACACATGTTTGGTTAATTGGTGGGGCAGCACAGTGGTGCAGTGGTTAGCACTGTTACCTCACAGCCAGAAGGTACTGGGTTCAACTCCCCTGACCGGCTGGGGTCCCCCTGTGCCAAAGACATGCATGTTAGGTGATTGACTGATTTTCCTGTGATAGACCAGTAACCTCTCCAGGATGTAACCTGCCACATGCAAGCTGGGATAGGCTCCAGCCCCCTGCAACCCTGAATTGGATATGTAGAAAAAAATGGATGGACAGATGGATGGTCAATTGATGATTCTAAATTGGCCACAGGTGTGAATGTGAGATAGATAAAGCTTTGAGCACTCAGTCCTGGAAAAGAGATGAGAAGTGTGCCCTTTTTCCAAGTATAAGAATAATATAACATAAATGAATGTGTAGTCAGCTTTGCACCTTTCTTAAAAGGTCCATTTTTGTACCGTTATCAGGAGCTCACACTGGTCTCTATAAGGTTAAAATAATTATCCGTCAGTCAAAGGTAGCAGTATGTTAGAGGACATCACCCCAGAGATGGGGGTCACAGAAGACAGACAGCCTCTCTACTTTTAAGATCAGGCTTCAAACTTAAATTATTGATAAAGCTTATAGTTGGAGCTGGATCAGGTGACCCTGAACCATCCCTTATTTATGCTGCTAGAGGGTCAGGCTGCTGGGGAACTGAGCGTTTCTTCTCCACTCCCCTCCATAGCTGGTGTTTTGTCCTGTTTGCTGCTCGTGGTCTCTCTGTGCTCCTCTTCTCTCACTTCTTTTTCTCTTTTCTTTTCTCACCAGGATTGTGTGTTTGTTTGTAATCTGATACATTTTCTGATAAATAATCTTGAGCGGGGTTATTAGACCGTTTCCAGGTGATGGCTCTGAAAAAGCAGCAGAAATGAAAACCTCACAGAGACGATCAGCACCTCGGCTCGGGCAGAGGAGGAACAGCTTTTACTGACGTGTGTGACTCCTTCCTCTTCCTCCCCCCTCAGTGCCGGCCGCAGTGAGTGATGTCAGGATCAGCAACAACGGGCGCACCGACTTCCTGAGCGTGTCATGGAGTCAAGCTGCAGGTGAGGTGGACAGTTACCTGGTGACCCTGAGTGACCGGGAGAGGACGCTTCACACTCTCGCCGTGTCCAAGTCGAGCCCTGCGTGTGTCTTCAAATCACTGGTGTCCGGGCGCCTCTACAACATCTCCATCACCACCTGCAGCGGCCCCTACCAAAACCACACCTTCATCCAGGAGAGAACACGTGCGTACATCACTCACTGCACCCAATCAAAAGTAAAGAAAACATTTCTTTTGTTCAGCCAATGGGAAAACAGATCAGTTTCTAAGTTGTAATTGGGTCTGAAGGCTGTCTGCAAAGCAAGTGCTCTTAAAAAAAGTCAAGCCTTCAGAGACATAATCTGCTGTAACTCGTGCATGCACTGGAACAAACGAGTCCTCTTAATGCTGGTTTATGTAGAGTCGCAGCAGTCCCACTGAGAGGATAACTTCTGGGTTACATGTCCTCTTCTCTGACCTCTAGCTGACTGACCATCACTGATTATTTGCATTAGCCCACCATAATACAGCAGGTTAGACTCAGACTTTGTTACAGGTAATTGAAGACAAACCTGATATTATTAAATGGACTGGTATTTATACAGCACTTTCGTAGTCTTACTGACCACTCAAAGCACTTTAACAAGCCATATTCATCCACACATTCCTACAGCACTCATTTCTGTGCACTTTGACCACTTTATCTCGGTGTTTGGGGTTCAATACTGTCACTGAAAAACTCTGCAGATGGGCTGGTGAATCTTCAGGTGGTCTTTTTAATACACTGGACTCTCTTGTTCTTCACTTGGCTGGATGTTGTGATGAAGGAAAGGATCCTGTGATGTCTCCTGTGGATGTCCAGGCCTTTTTATGTTCCTTGTTTCTCTGAATGGACTGAAAAGTTGGTGTGTCACTGCAGGTGTAATCATCTTTAAACCTCTTACCTGGTTAATTTATGAAAAATCATGGATAACGGAAGCCCACAAAAAGCCCACACCTGTTCAGACAGCTCTTGGGTGAACCTATTACCTCTGGCTCCATAAAAAATGGAGGCAAAGATTCCTAAACTGTTCTTCAGTCTCGATGTGACTAACATCAAATTAAAGTCTGCACTTTAGGATGATTAATTAAATTATTAACTGTCACTCTAAATTGTTAAATTAAACAGCAAAAGTAACAAAAACTGTATCAGGGTCCAAATATATCTGGACCTGACCGTATTTCTATGATTGACATTTTACATTAAACACAGTGAACCAGGATATCTTAAAGGCTTGATCCTAAAATAAAATGATTAAAGAAAACCACCAACATGTTGATAGAGAAGTATTAACAGTTTTTTCTGATCATCCTCCATCAGAGCCATCGAAGGTTCAGAGCCCCACAGCGACCCATAATGCTTCGGACGACTACCTGAAGGTGTACTGGCGTCACGCTGCCGGAGACTTCGACCTGTACCAGGTGTTCATCAAACACAACAATGTGTTCCTGCAGAACAAGACTGTGCCGAAGACGGAGCACGAGTGTGTGTTCACCGGCCTGGTGCCCGGCAGGCTCTACACAGTGCTGGTGACCACATGGAGCGGGAAATACGAAGCCATCGCCTCCACCCACGGCAGCACCTGTGAGTGACCTCTGACCCCTCTGACACAACTCACCAACACAGTCAGGCTCATTAGGATCATGAACGCAGCATCATTCAGTCAGTGCACGGAAGACTAGACATGTCAGGATACGGTCAAGCTCAGCGGGTGATCGATCGATCGATTGATCAGTGTGAAAGTACATGAAGTGAAGGAGAAAGAAACTTTAGTTTTCAGACGAGACAAACAGTGAAGAACTGCAGTTAGTGTGATAATCCACCACTGCTCCTCCACATCGAAAGGAGCCAGTTGAGATGTTTCAGTCCATCTGGGAGGAGACCCCGGGGTCAACCCCAGGGCCGACCCAGGACACACTGGAAAGATTATGTCCCTCAGCTGGTTTGGGAACACCTCCATGTCCCCCCAGAAGAGCTGGAGGAGGTGGTCAGGGTCTGGGTGTCTCTGCCAAGACCCTGACCAGGATAAGGTGCAGAAAGTGGATGATTGGATGGATGGATGGATGGTGCAGCTGCACATTTTGAGAGTGGCCCATCAGGAAATAAAAACTCTCCTACTTCACAAATCAACTTCCATGTATTTTGCTTATTTTACTTCACTCTCATTTTACGCGACACATTGTAAAATCAGAATAGAGCTATGGACGTGTCTCATACACATCTGAACCTGGATTAACGTCTGAATGTCCCAATAATGTTTTTCACTGAGGGTAATTTGGGACTTTGCAGCAAACATCAGCAGACCTGCTGATGGTTTCTGCCAACAGCTGGCTGTGCATCAGATTCTTTCCTTTGACTTTAATAAATCTCTGCAGCATCACACAGGAGCAGAAACAATGAGTGGTTATTTAAATTAAAGAGACTCATGTACACATTCAAATGAAACTGAACTTTCTTCACTTCACTTTTTTGGCATGAGGCTTCATGCTGTGTTCAGTTGCAACTAGAAATCTCAGAAATCTGCACTCAAAATGCCAGGAGGGTTTTTTAATGGAAAAGAGTTTTGTTTTTCCTTTGTTGAAATAGATTTATGTGTCATTACTTTCTGATCTCTCACTAAAGAATTTTTATTGATCTCATAACAAAGCAAAGGATGAGCTTATAATCAATGACAGTCATCAAAATTCTATGGAGAATCAAATAAACTTGTCTTATCAGCAGATTCATTGTTGTCTCTCAGTATCTCTGTGAGGATTTTTGATAATATGATAAAAAACATTACAACAACTTCCCATTCATTTCAAAATAGGATTATTTTTTAAAAATCACAAAAAAATCCTTAAAAATGGAGTCTGGTCTCTGAGACTCCTGCAGACAGACTGACAGACTAACTGCGGGTCTTGTCCTGTCCTTCAGTCCCAGCGGCGGTGCGATCCCTGACTCTGGCTGGGCGGGGCACTGAGGACCTGCGGATGACGTGGTTGGCGGCTCCAGGTGACGTGGATCACTACGAGGTACAGCTGCTGTTCAGCGACATGAAGGTGTTTCCTCCCATCACTCTGGGCAGCGGCGTGAGGGAATGCGTCCTGTCATCGCTCACTCCCGGACGGCTCTACAAGATCATAGTTTCTACCTACAGCGGCACCAACCAGAAGGCCCAGTTCATAGAGGGACGCACAGGTCAGAGGTCACAGAGGTCTGCTGCTTCTGAACATCAAGCTGCATAATGCAATAAAGGAAATATTGGTAGCATTTTAATTTACAGGTCCTGTCATTTTCAGGAAGCTTCCCTCCGAACCTCCTGAAAATACAGCACTGTTAGTTTAAAGTTCTGCACTTTGGTGCCAGGTAAATAATGTATCAGGTAAATCAAATCACTTCAAAATGTGACGTCAGTCTCCATCAGAGTTTGTAGAAAATAAACAGAAACATGCTTTCATAAATCTTTACTAAAAACTGATATTTGTCCTGCTTGCTGGTTGAGCTGCAGTTTGTCTCCATGCTGTGAAACCTCAGCAGATCAACAGATTTCTACTCCTAAATCATCTGTAGCAGGCAGCTAAAGCGATCCAGATTACCACAAGGCCCCCAAGAAGGTTTTTGGCTGCCCGTTAAAATGAGATACAGCTGGCACACACCTCAATCTGACTCCAGTGACATTTATGTTTTCTTTCAGTATCACCGTCTCTGCTTCTGTGGAGATGAACATCATTAAACCTTGAAGCAGCTGATTCACATCACTGTAGATCAGAAGCTCTTACACCTATATGGTCTTTCAGTTCCCAGTAAAGTGAAGAACATCCATGTCAGTAACAGTGGAGACAGCAGCAGTCTGAAGGTGAGCTGGACTCCTGGTCCGGGCGATGTGGACGGATTCTCAGTGTTTCTGTACAGAGAGAGCCGACAGCTGAGCGTCCGAAATGTCCTCAAACACCAGAACGAGGTGACGTTCGGCTCCCTGCAGCCCGGCCAGATGTACACCATCATGGTTCAGTCTGCGAGCGGGGAGCTGGTGAACAACAACACTGTCACGGGACGCACAGGTTGGAAAATACACCACAATCTAGCATAGATTACCTGGTCCTTACTGTGGTCTATATCACCCTTGTGTCCCTCAGTCCCCTCTGCAGTGACAGGGCTCCAGGTGGACTCTGTCCACACCACCTGCAGCCTCCAGGTGAGCTGGCAGGAGGCTCTGGGTGTGGCTGATGGATACATCCTGCAGGTTCTGGACGAAGGAGGCAGTCTGGTGAGAAACTTCTCTCGGCCCTTCGGACACACCTGGCACCAGTTTGACGGCCTCACCCCAGGAAAGAAGTATCGAGTCCTGGTCCAGAGTACCAGTGGCGGAGTCCACAGCGCTGGGGTCAGCGCTGAGGCTCGGACAAGTAAGACTTCCGGTTTCTCACTTTGAATGTGGCGGAGGAAAAACCTGATGTTTTGTAGATTTTATAGACGAGTCAGAATAGTTTAAGAAAATATTTATTTGGAAAAATACTGAGAAGAAAAATGAATAACTAGACATGTCCTGGTGATTTGACCTAAGATCAACTTTCAGTCCCTCACTTTGATGTGAGTGAAACTCTGAACCTTTAAACAGCCAAACTTAGAAGTTTAAGTGCAGTATTATAAGTCTGGATTTTCTCTGGTCAAATAAACAGAATCAATGAGTAAATTTAAGCAAAATGAAGGTTAAAAGCAGATGCTCTTCCCTCGTCCCTCATTCTGTCAGACCCGGCTGTGGTCACTGATCTGGCCGTTGCTGCAAACACCACCACCAGCCTGTCCTTCCACTGGTCCCCACCAGAGGGAGACTTTCAGCAGTATGAAGTGTTCCTGTTTGATGGTGAGTGGCTGCAGGAGAAGCAGCGCGTCCAGTCCAACAGTCAGCAGTGCACCTTCCAGCGTCTCAGACCAGGAGCTCCTTACAAGATGTTGATCCGGATCCACAGCGGAGACCGGACCAACCAGACCTCCATCTTGGCCAGGACAGGTGGGACCAGCTGGACCTCCAGTGTACACGGTCCTTCACTGGAAATAAAATATACAGTATATTCCCAGAGTGGGAGGGACTGCTACAGGTTGTATCAGTGACTGTGTTTCTCTTTAGTCCCAGCAGTCGTGGCGTTCCTGAAGGCTCACAGCGGAAACCAGTCTGACACTCTGTGGGTGAACTGGGAGCGTGGCAATGGCAATCTGAGTGGATACTTGGTGTCTCTCTACAACCCCAACGGCTCTCAGTGGGCCGTGCATCAGCTGGGCTCAGAGGCCACAGAGTTCACCTTCTCCGGGCTTGTACCGGGTCGCCTGTACCGAGCTGAGGTGCTGAGCCAGAGTGGCGAGCTCAGCAACAGAGCGAGCACGCTGGGCCGGACCGGTGAGTCGGACCTTCACATTCTTACTGTTAGAGCTCAGCAAAGATGAAACCATGAATCAACTCAATATGTAACCTATATATTCAGTCATCTGTTTCAGTGACATTTCAATAAAAAAGGCAGTTCTCCAGTTTTACATCACAATGAGGAGAAATGAGTCATTAAAGCCATTAAGTCCAGATACAGGATGCGCAGAGTAAATACAATACTAATCTGAAACACATGAATCTGAATATTTCCTGATTGAACATTAGACCAACAGAAAATCCTATCCTTCCTCAGCTCCCAGACCACCAACATCCATCTTGTTCAGGGGGGTGACCAACACCTTCCCGGAGATCACATGGAGCGGCCCCGTGGATTCAGACTACGATGACTTTGACCTCCAGTGGACTCCTCAGGACCGGCTGTCCGTCATCAATCCGTACCACAGCCGGACGTCTGGCAGCCGCATCCTCAAGGGGATGTTCCCCGGACGACTCTACACCTTCAGCCTCCGCACCGTCAGTGGGGCCACAGACTCTGGGGCCACGCGCACCTACAGCACAACCATCCACAACAGCATCCGCACCAGTAGGTGGCAACATTTCAGTTAAATTGTGATTTAAATAGGCATGTGATGTGATTTCATCCCTTTATGTCGCCTTTTGCTGCAGAACCGGAGAAGGTCCACAGCCTCCACTGTCACCCTCAGAGTTCCACCTCCATCTCCTGCTCCTGGGCACCCCCGGAGGCCGACTATGACTCCTACACCATCGAGTGTCTCCACAAGGACTCCTACACCCTGGTCTACTCCAGACGCACCGGGCGGGAATCCACCAGTTACATCATCACTCAGCTGGAGCCTCACAAACGCTACACGGTCTCTGTGAAGGTCATCTCTGGTAGGACGACCAGCGAGGAGGCTCGGGACAGCGTGGTCACCATGATCGACCGTAAGGGAGAGTGGAGGTTAACATGTCCTCACTGTGAGGGAGGGTGGAGTTTAACGTGCTGTCATCCTGTTGTGGCTCCTGCAGGTCCTCCCGTGCCCCCCTACAGTACCCGGGTCAGTGAGCAATCTGCTGTGGTCACCAAGTCCTCCATCTCCTTCCAGTATAACTGCAGCTGGTTCAGTGACGTCAACGGAGCTGTCAAGTTCTTCGCCGTGGTGGTGACTGAGTCCGAAGGTGAGCTGGAAGGGCCCCGAAACCCACGGGGCCGGTTTACTGCACGTCCTTCTGTGTTCACAATCTGATTGGTTGGTCCTCCTGAATAGTATCTACAGTAACTCCTCTTGGACCTCCATTCTGTGGTTCTAGTCCTGTCCTAAGACCTGACCTGGTATTACTGGCCTTAGATTGTGTTTCATTAAAATGCTGTCATGTTTTCTTTGACTAACAGAAATTCCCTCAGAAAAAGAATTTTCCAGCTTTTGGGATGAATAAAGTATATCCTGCCTCGTCTTACCTTATTAAGATAACAATGGATTGGTGGTTAACGATGGGATTAATGATGGGATTCATGGAATGATATGACATGCAAACCTGACCCTTCTGCCTTGTTTCTGAAGGTGTCGGCATCATGCAGCCGGAGCAGCAGCACCCGCTGCCCTCCTACCTGGACTACACCTCCAACAGCTCCATCAGGTCCTACCAGACCAGATTCTTCCCCAGCCGCTGCACCGAGAGATCCGACAGCATCACCCGCAGCTTTAACATCAGCTTGGGGACCGGGATGGACTTGCTAGGGGGCGCCTGTAACCTCAGAGGCTTAAACCTGGACCAAGAGTCCAACAGGGACCTGAACCACTTTTGTGATGGACCCCTGAAGCCAAAGACTGCCTACAGGTACTGAAAAATCCTCCACATGAATGTCAGGTAGTTGACTCAGTGTCCAGGTCTGTAGACTGACCTGAAACCTGGAGCTTTAATGGTTTATTGACTGTAAGACCATCTCTGAGCCTTTCAGCTCCTGTGGACTTTTGTTTCAGTGGTTACCTCCAAGGTCAGGTGTGGTTGCAGGAATAAGAACACCTGAGTGGTGTCTGTGTTTGTGTTGTCCAGGATCAGCATTCGAGCTTTCACTCAGCTGTTTAACGATGACATGAAGGAATTGAGCGTCTCGTCTCCTCTGTTCACCGACACCTTCCTGTCACTGCCCATCGTCACTGAGGCTGGTGAGAACAAGTGACAACTTGAGTGCAGATTAAAATACACCTGAGGTTAAGGTGGAAGGAGGAGCTGCAGGTAAAAATTCAGAAAGGTTTTACAGTCATGTTTCCTCCTGCAGAGCCTCTGAGTGGCATCGTCGAAGGCGTGAGTGCCGGACTCTTCCTCATCGCTGTGATTGTGGGACTCACCGCTCTGTTCATCTGCAAGCACAGAGCTTGCAAAGTGTGAGTATCTGAGGACACACCTGACCAACAGGTACACCTGCTTTGCTTAGTTTTGCCTGAACATCGCTGCTGTGTTTCCATCAGAGTGGAGGAAAGGCCTGAGGTCAGGATGAATATGAGGAGAGAGAGAGTGGGAGCTGGGAACCAGCTGGGGGTCAGAGGGTAAGTAATCAATAATCAATAACTTACAGGTATGGTCACACAGTGACTCACCTTTCATAACTTGGCTCTGTATAACACAATAGATTTTAAATGAAACAGTCAAAGTGCACACACTCATGATCACTTAAACGCTCTAGTTTAATCAGGGTTTTTTATATTTGTGGACATGCAGGTCCTCGACCATCCACCAGTGGGTGCTGCAGCACCCTCAGCCCCCTGCTTCTCACAGCCTTGAACAGATATGAATCAAGTATTGAGGAGAAAGTGTCACAGACAGCCTGAGAGCTGGACTGATGAAATACAAATACTTCCTGCACTACATCAGACCCAGTATTCACAGGAGTATTGTTACTTTTGATATTTGAAGGAGTTCTGATGAATTTTGCTGTTACTTTGTAATGGAGTATTTTTATTTCACTGGAGGATCTGAGTACTGGATGTGGTACTGCATGTGTATCCATCATGTGGTTTAAACTCTGACGTCTTTCTCTGCTTTTTGTTTCCCAGCAGACGTCGAATCTCCAGGTGAGACATTCCTTCACACTTCTTCAGTTCATCTTTAACCTTTCCGACACTTTTTTTCTCACGTTAAACATTTTGTTTTCTCCTTCAGTCCCATTAAGATTGTGAACTATGAGTCTCACTACAACAAACTGCAGGCCGACTCCAACTACCTGCTGTCAGAGGAGTACGAGGTGAGCAGCCACCATTTATTCAATAAAACTCACTTGTTCCTTATTTAAAGACCCCAGCTCACAGCACGTCACACCCCTCACTGCTGACACACAGAGAAGAATAAGATGCTTTAAAAACCTAGAAGAAGTTTTACCGCGTCTGTTTTCACTATTTTGGACTTTAAGAGAGTCGAAGTTGTGCCTTTGTTCATCCTGTCAGTGTGTTTTTGTGAATCCCTCCTGCTGGTTATTTTCTCCCCATCAGGACCTGAAGGACGTCGGTCGTAATCAGCCTCTGGATTCAGCTCTGCTGCCAGAGAACCGGGGGAAGAACCGATACAACAACATCCTGCCCTGTGAGTCGTGTAACCACAGACAGAATAAGAGATGGCTCGTCAGGCTGTAGAAGGTCCGTGTCTAACTGCATTTCTCTGATTCAGACGACTCAACGAGAGTCAAGCTGTCCTACGTCGATGATGATCCCTGCTCAGACTACATTAATGCCAGCTACATCCCGGTAAGACACCACTACAGACTGAAGACACACCGCACTGGCAATGAAAGGGAATTTTAATGTTCAGTTAGCTTCATTCAAAGTGAAGCTCCACAGTGTAGTGGTTTACACATTTGCCTAAAAAATAAAAGATCTGTGGTTTGATTCCAGAAGGAGACACAAATACCTTTGGAGTTGTGTTAGGAAGGGCATCAGGTGTAAAAACCTGCCAAACTAAACATGTGGAGCTACCTGCTGTGGTGACCTATTGTGAATAAGGGAGCAGCTGAAAGTAGCTTTTAATTAGCTTCATTCAAAGCACAGTAAACAGTGAAAACCTGCAGTCCGCGGTGCACCTCAGTTTGGACTTTGTTTTACATTTGGGTTATATCCAAACTTGATTTTGGACTTGGCTTGGATTTGGTTTTGGACTTGGTATCTGGACTTGGTATCTGGACTTGGTTTTGGACTTGGTATCTGGACTTGGTATCTGGACTTGGTTTTGGACTTGGTTTGGATTTAGGTGAATTGTTTGCGTTCGAGCTGACAGCTTCGTCTTGATTGTTATGAAAGATGGCAGCTTGGCAGTCGGTGTTTTGTGCTGACTGTATTGCAACTGTTGAGTTCTGTTGTATTAAGATGAACACACATCACTTTGACTGGGTTTAGTTAAGACAGGGTTTAATTTTGGTTGGTGCAACTGATGTGAAGTCCATCATAAAGACTGATGTCACCAAAGACTGACTCAGTCATTAAGACCAGACTTAGTGAAGAACAGCTGATGCAACCGGTCTCTAAAACTAGAGACTGAGACCATAAACTCATCAGGAAAGTATTTACTGAGGTCAGAGATCAGCTGAGCAGGAGGCTCATTTTCTCATAGACTTCTACACAATCAGTCCCAGGGGCTGTCTAAGTGTTAGCATTCACTCTGTCTGTTTTCAGGGTAATAACTTCAGGCGGGAGTACATCGCCACGCAGGGTCCTCTGCCAGGAACTAAAGATGACTTCTGGAAAATGGTTTGGGAGCAGAACGTCCACAACATGGTGATGGTCACTCAGTGTGTGGAGAAAGGAAGGGTGGGTACCAGACAGACAGTCCTCTGATTACAGAAACCATTATACCAAACTAAGGTGACCCTCATCAGTCTGAGTCAGTGAGGTTTTCCTGCTCTTCCTCCATCCAGGTGAAGTGCGATCACTACTGGCCGTTTGATCAGGATCCTCTGTACTACGGAGACCTGATCGTCCAGATGCTGTCAGAGTCGGTTCTACCTGAGTGGACGATCCGAGAGTTCAACATCTACAGTGTATGCTTCGTCTGCTATTATCTTTGTTACTGAACCAGTTTCAGTCTGAAGTGCAGCTCAAACGCTCACTGCATTTTTATTCTCCAAAGAAAACTGAGGTGTGCGCTGATCCCAGGTCAGTTTAATATACCTGTGTGTTTCAGGAGGAGCAGCTCAGCTTCAGCCGCCTGGTTCGTCAGTTTCACTACACGGTGTGGCCGGACCACGGCGTCCCAGAGACCACTCAGTCCCTCATCCAATTTGTCCGAACCGTACGGGACTACGTCAACAGGACTTCAGGATCTGGACCTACTTTAGTCCACTGCAGGTAGACCATCAAAGGGTGAAATTTTCAGCCTTTTCAGTGTTATTAACCCATTGATTTTCTAGAATCTAAAACTCTGTAAAGTATCATGTAGCCAGATTTCAACAAATTACAGCTAAACCAAAGTGAACTCATAAAGTCTGAGAAGATTTGCGTCTCCTCCACCAGCAGCAAACATGGCATCTTCTAAAAAACAGTTTCATTTGCGTTTCTCACGATGTGGATTTACATCAGCGAGGTTTTGGCTGCTCTTTGTGTGACTCTGCGGAGTCCTGCTCATTGTTTGTTAAATTAAGTGTTTTTTGACTGGACTTTGGTGTGTCTGTCAGTGCCGGTGTGGGCCGGACGGGGACCTTCATCATCCTGGATCGAGTGCTGCAGCAGCTGGACACCAAAGACACGGTGGATATCTATGGTGCCGTGTTTGACCTGCGACTCCACCGATCACACATGGTGCAGACTGAGGTAAGACTGATGCATTATGGGAGCAAATGTTTGTGTGCTGTTATGCAGCAGCATCTCCAGGCTTTTAACCAACCTTTATTTCTGTGTCATCAGAAGATTGAGCCATGAATCAGCCATGTTTGTAGTTTGAAAACAGCCTTTGTTTACCCATAATTCACTGCAGATCAAACCAGTTTAAGATTATTTAGAGCAAAACACAATTAAAACCATAAAAACCACAAAGCATTCTCTTTAAACTAGAATTAAAATGTGTTTATTGTCACATTGGTTTAGTTAAGACAGGGTTTATCAGAGGTCAGATTAGTCAGATTTATCAACACAGCCAGCTGATTGGTTAATCTGTGTTTGTGCTGTAAAATCTATTCCTGACATCTTAAATCTGTACCTAAAGACACTGAAACCAGCACTGAATCTAATAATTAGATTAGATTAGATTAGATTAAACTATATTGTTTTCCTTAATGAAAACTGAAACTAGTAAAAGGCACTCACACCAAGCATTCAAACTAAAATAATCCCTGTAATCCCTGAGCTCTGACTGAAATAATAAACTCATGTAAGAATAAAATCCTGTAAATTAAAAATAAAACCTGTAATTCAATTCAATTCAATTCAATTTTATTTATATAGCGCCAAATCACAACAACAGTCGCCTCAAGGCGCTTTATATTTTAGGGTAAAGACCCTACAATATTAGACAGAAAAGACAGAAAACCCCAACAATCAGACGACCCCCTATG
>VUQI01038752.1:0-29534 GCA_015106735.1 Paratilapia polleni | reverse complement strand
CTTCCCATGATGCACTGAGCACTTCCTCTTCCTCACTTCCTTTCACTCTCCATGTGTTTATACACCATTTGCATTTAATCATTAGTTATTATTAAACTCTGTCTCTCTCCCATAGTGTGTCTTTTGTCCTGTCTCCCTCTGCTCTCTTCTGTTTCTCCTCACCCCCAACCGGTCGCAGCAGATGGCTGCCCCTCCCTGAGCCTGGTTCTGCCGAAGGTTTCTTCCTATTAAAAGGGAGTTTTTCCTTCCCACTGTTGCCAAGTGCTTGCTCATAGGGGGTCGTCTGATTGTTGGGGTTTTCTGTCTAATATCGTAGGGTCTTTACCCTAATATATAAAGCGCCTTGAGGCGACTGTTGTTGTGATTTGGCGCTATATAAATAAAATTGAATTGAATTGAATTGTACACGCAGCAGATTACACAGGTAATTTGTACAGCGCTAGCATTTATCAAACACCTGTCAAATCATTAGAGCAGCGTCTTCATCCTCAAAAGTTTGTGGCGCTTCTAAAAGGTTAAGTACCACTGCTCTACACTGCAAAACATCTATTTTTGATGATGTGTTGCACCGCGGAAAGGTACAAACAATATGTGTGACACATTGTTGTGTGCATGTAGGGAGGGGGGTGTCTGTTGGCTGAGGATGAACTAAATCCCCTCCGGCTGCCTGTGCTTGTCTTTGCTCAGCAGTAAAGATGTGACTCAGCTGACAGCAGAACATTTGAGGTGAGGTCAGGTAGAGCTTCACAGCCCGACTGCTCAACAAAGACTCACTGCTTCGCACGCACACACACAGACACACATGCTTGGCAGCACAGGACAGGACAAAATGTGTGTGTTTGTTTGTGATCTGCCAATAGTGGCACTTCAGTGGATGTAAATATTTCGACTGAGCTCTGTTTTGGTGCAGCATTGATGTCTGCGGCACATCATTCTTTCATCTCTTCTTACTCTCTCTGCTGATTCCTCCCTCTGTCCTCTTTGGGTTGCTTTCAATGTCAGTGATGTAAGACTTCACAGATACGAAACACAAATTTTGATCTTTAGACTGCTAAGTGTATTATTAGTCATGCCCTCCTCCTCTTCGTCATGGGCTGAAAAAGTTTTCTGAAACAACACTTGTCACTTATCTTTATACACACCATCTCTGTGAGATAATCTGGCTCTGTTAACATGCACTGCACAAAGACACAGCAAACCGGCGGGCATCTGAGCTGTGCAGCAGCACACAGTCAGCTCCTCTGTCACTGTTCAGCCAGCCCTTTCTTCTACTTAAAATAGCACCGGCCTGGAAAATTAACTGTGATGCTGGTTATGGTTTTTTGAATAGGATTCTTGTTTGCCACACAACAGCTTTGTTGTGCTTTTTTAATGAGCTCCAGCAGCGTTGTTGTTGCCATACCATCTGTGCTGTAGCTACCAGCTTCACCTTAACAGCCACATCATAGGTCTCAGCTGACCATGCACAAGACTAGACTTAATAACACTAATGTTAAGAGCAATAGGAACTAATGTTTGCAGAGCAGCTTTACAGAAAAACAAAATGACTAGCCTGTCTAATCTCCTCTCGCAGGTTCTTCCAAAGTGGAGGGATGATGAGTAAGAGGGAAACGCTAAAATACACCTAGCAGAGGATCTCAGACTGGCATTAAGCTCGTATTTGTTTAGCAGTTCAGTAAACAGACATAAAACAGATCATTAAATAAGACCTTTTTTAAAAAATTTAATCTTTAATCTTTCATATTTCAGGCCTGCTTGATGTGGCTACACCTGCAGTTACCATGGTAACAGTAGCTGGGATTAGACTAAAGTAGATTTGCATGATTCACAGTTCGAAATAATCCTTATTTATCCTATACTGTGCCCCTCGGTTCCACCCAAAGACGGTAAAAAAGTTGGTCTTACAGTAGCCACCATGACGTCACCCAATTTGGAGCTTCAATATCAGCGTTATTTAAGGCCACCCTCCCTTTAAACCAGCTTTGCTCTTTCTCCTCTGTCTGTTCCTTCGGTTTTTTTTCCTCTTTCTTCTTTGTCTCCTCTGATCTCCTCCCACCTCCCAATCCTCTCCCCTTATACCTGTAAAATGAACACATGAATCTTTTAGAGGTGAGCTGTCTTTGAGGCATTCAAGCCGTGACGTATGTGTGTGACTCCTGCCGCCGTCTCATCTCCCATGACGTCACTTGCTGCACTCACGACAAAAAGCTGCTGCTGGCAGCTGTGGACTGAAGACAGACGCACAAAGGGGAAACTGAAACACAAAAATAGTCACTGCAGCAGTGTCAGGGTCATGACCATAAACAATTTACAAGATGGACATCTCTGACATCACCCACCCACGGTCCTGTTATGGAGCCTCAAGCTGAGTGTTTTCACTATCGCCATCATGGTGTTTTGAAACCACATGACTAGCAAGGAATGGATCTGACTGTGACACCACACACTCATTGGCTATCCAACACATGCTGGGTTAGGGCTGGCCAATCAGCTGCGTAGTCAGACAGCTTTGCCACCAGGGCAGGGTGGTAGAGGAGGTTAAAGTCCACCAATCAGGGTACCGATTTCCAACCTCCATAATGCAAAATGTTGGGCCCAAACAGTAGAAATTCAGTAGCACATGGGTGAGAGAGAAACACACGACACAGGGGTTTATTTCTCACTTTCACCATGAAGAGAGATTTACATGTTATATACAAATACATGTATACAAAGATGAATCATTTACCATGATTAACATAAGTAGAGATCTGCTGAGCAGTTAAAACAGTATAATTATTTTTTTACCTTAGATCTATCGCTCTGCTAACTCACCCAGTCTGTTTTTCACTGTCTCTCCTCCACTCTACACCGTTGCTCTCCCCGCACGCAGCAAGTCTTTCACTGGCAAAAAATGTCCAGTGGGGGGGGTTAATGAGAGGAGACAGACTCTCCAAGTGCACAGACGCATTAAGCTCCAATATAAAAATCCAACCAGCAGTCAGAAATATGTTCGTGATATCTCTAATTTCATGATGATGATGATGAATCAGTGTAGCTACTCCACACACACACACACACACATTAATTTCAAAGCATGTAGAAGTCCGAGCATGACCGGGCACATCCAGACACGTCTGTGACAGTGATATGTGGAGGTGCGACATGAAACTATAGTGAGGCAGATTTAATTCATTATGAATCTTATAATAATTATTACATTAATTTCAATAGGGAAATGAGCTAAAAATGACCCTGATTGGTGAGTTATCACTGCTCACTTTGACCATCAATCTCCAACATCGTCGTCCATTGCTACAACCCTATTATGGATAATCCTCCTTTCTGACTCAGATATAAGACTCATCAAGAAAGCGTTTGCTGAGGTCACAGGGCGAAGGAGCGGAGGGTCATTTTCCCATAAACGTCTATACAGCCAGAAGTCTTTTTGCATCCACAGGTATCACCCCCCCCCCCGGTGGCCATTAATAAGAATGAGAAAGTGGTTTAATACACTTCCATATTGGTTTCACTTTTCAGAGCTGGAAGTTATGTCCATCTTTAATAATGTCTGTGGTTGTTACTCATTACTTTTTCAAAAAGTAATGCATTACTTTACATATCTACTCACCTGTTAAAAGGATTTCATTACACTGCTCATTAAACTACTTTGGTGATACACTGCTGCGTCACCTAATATGCATTGTCAGGTAGGCTATTTGCCAGTGAACAATATATAGTTGAAGCTGTAATATGCTGATGTATCAGCACAAATTCCAGCACAAGTTTTCCAGCACAATTTTTACCCCTACCAACAGGTAGGGGTAAAAATGTACAATCCTATCTGCCTTTTCATTCATGCTTTTGTTACCTGTTGAAAATCAAGCTTTGGTACAGGTTGACATACACTCAGCCAGAGTAACCTGCCATCGCACTGCTTCCACTGTGACACACCAAGAAGTTAAACTACTAGAAACAAAAGGAAACAATTCAGACTATTAAAATACTTGGCTAAAATAATGGCTGTGTGAAGCAAGTAGAACATGAGTCCCAGAGTTTTTTGCCTTGGAGTAATTTCAAATTTTGCACAAGGACTATATGATATGAAAAAAAAAAAAAAAAGCCAGCATAGTTTGTTTAATTTTGAGGTTAGGTTTATGAAAAATGTACTTCTCAGCATTTATACGATGTCCCACACAAACACACACTGGTCACTGTATACTGTCCGACCTCACGGGGTTTCTTTCCTAGTTTATTTTTCTAATGCTGTATTGATTTTATCTTTTAATATTTTATGTGAGCACTGGGTGATTTGAGGAGGTCTTTATTAAGAATGTCAGTGCTCTTTCTTCCTCTATGCTGCCTCCAAGAGAGGGAAAAAAGGCTCTAAAAATATGGCCACATTTGGAGCAAATAACCTGTGTAGGATGCTTTAATATTTCATGCAGTGTAATGTTAAAAGGTTTCACGGGCACCTGTGATATTCCCTCTCACATTTCATGTGTGTTCTGAAGCAGAAACTTGAATAATATGGTCTCAAATCCCAGAACAACATTCACCTCAGCATGCTGAAGTTTGACACGAAACAGAGATATCCACAACAGCCCAACACAACTAAACCCAAGAGATAGAAGTATGGAGAAACTGTGTAAATGTGTAAAGGGTAAACATGGAGAAGGGAGAAGGAAATGAAACGAGGAAGAAACATTCAAGGGAACAGAAAGAGGAGGCAAAGAAAAGTGTAGTAGTATAGAAGTACTGATAAATGAAGTAAGAGAATGATTGGAAAGGTTAAAGCAAGTTAAAGTTTTAATGCCTGTTTTTTAAACTCAGAAGAAGAGTGCGCATTTTAGTTTTCCTCACAGCAGCCTAATCAGGATTAGCAAGCACGAAGAAATCTAAATGCACACGGTCTAAGAGGCAAGTAAGACAGATGGCAGATTTTGGGCAACTGTGAGAAGATTACCTTTCAATTTTCAGTTCTCTCTTTGTGATTTGACAAGGCTTCAGAGGCGTGAGCGGAGACAAGGCATCATTTCAAGAAGGCTGCACAACAGATGAAGGATATTTCTCTCCTTCACTCACATCAAAATAAACCCTCTCCACAGCTGATTGGACAAACACACATTTCGCTGGACTGTCAGTGAGATTATTTAACTGAAAAATGTTTGATGTTCAAAGTTTTTATTTTCCACCCGTCCACTCGCTTTCTGCTCCTAATCCACATCTGGACTGGTGGCAGTGGAGTAAAACTAAGTAGCCTAAACATCCTTCTCATTAGTCACATGTTCCAGTTGTCCTGTGGGAATACCAGTTGTGACTGGATTGATCAGGGTCTCCTGAGTCTGATATGCCTGGAATATGTCCACAGGGATGTGTTCAGGACATAATGTAATCACATTCTGCAGTGCCACAGCTGGCTCCTTTCAGTGATAACAAGCAGTAGTATAACTCTGAGAAAAAGGGTAATGATGGCCATACAGTAAAGGGAATTAATTTTGAAAACTTCCAGCAACAGTTTTTCTAATTTCCGTCATCACCCAAATCTTATAACCATAGACAAGAACTCAAACTTCAATTTTCTCGATTTCTCCTGAAAGTTAAGGCAAAGCTACATCCTTCTTCAACATGACGTCCAGTATGAGGTCCACAGTACTAATCCCTAAAATCCAGGTGCCAGTCTCATGCTCCATGTGACCTTCAACCAAAGACATCCCTTTGCTTAGTGCAGAACTCCTGCTAAACCCAAAGGGAGCTTTAACTACCATGGCTTCAGAACAGGAGGTACCGACTCTAGCTGCTGCCTGATCGCTGTATGCTGAACATCAGTCTGACCAATCCAGCAAAAGGCAAAAGGCAGGGATTGCAATCCTGAGGCCACCATTCTGGAAGCTCTCCACACCTCAGCTTCACTTAGTTTAGTCCATGATTTTTTTTATTTATTTTTTTTGTTTTTGTTTTTTACAAAATCATTGACAAGACCTAATGCTTTTCAAGCTGAGAACATGCTCATCTTGCTGCTGAAAGTAATGAAAAAGCCCTTCTTTCAGTTATACAATATGTATGGGATGTGACCATAACCCTTCTCTAGGTCCACAAAATACGAGCTGACTGGCCAGACAAACTCCCATCACAACACACTGTCATGGGTGTTATACTTTCTGTATGTGTGTGCGAAGGGCCGCTTGACAATTCACACAGTTTGCTTATTGGTCACATGTCCCTAAATCCGTTACCTCTGGATGTGTTGATGTCTTAAAACTGAAGCAAGGATCAGGCTCACACAGCTTCATTGTGAACAATGACCAATCAACTGTCCTTTAAAATCTAAAAAGATAATTGGACAGTAAAGGCCAGGAAAAGACTTCTGGGCTTCTCAGTCAAACTAGGCAAGAGTAGGCAAAGACAATCTGACATGTCAATCTTTGTCACTGATGTTAGTTTAGTTTTGTTTCTCCTGTATAAGTAAGTTGTTTACAACTTAAAATTAACCACAATTAACATCATTACTACAGAAAAAGCACAGTAATCCAAACGTGAGCCTTCCCACTTTGTTTACTGCACGTATTTCCCATGTGTGCTGTGCTGCTATCTCAGCAGGCACACAGGAAACACAAGCAGGATTTATGGATAAGTTGACATTTTATTACGCTTATCATGGGAAATGAAAATAAGCACTGTTGTAGGAAGGACACACAAATGTAATGAAACAAAGTTTTTGTTTTTTTTCTCCCTTCTGTATATCAGGAGCTGCAAAAGTTATTAAAATGATTAGTATGATGCACATACAAAAGGACACACACATACACGCAACACACAAATGTTTACTGATGCATTGAAGTTATTCTGCTTATCAGCAGTTATGAAAGCTAGCACTATAAATAAGGGACACATTCCCCACAAATGCATGCATTAACATAAAAATGTGCATATCTCAAATATGTATTTGAATTCAGTAAAGCAGGAGGGCACATAGAGACACACTTCTACACACAGAAACCTCCAAGCGGGGTGAGGAGGCTGAAGTGGAGCTCCTGATTGTGCTGCATGAAATTAATAACCTGAGGTTTATTAATCTCTGCATTGTCCCAGAGCTTGTGGTGAAGGGAGGTTTCTTTCTGCGGCTTTAGTGCAGAAAAGTGTGAGAAAAAAATCCCAATAGGAAACAGTAGGTTAGAAAACTGTAAATGAGAAAAATTAAAATATAACACTGTTTTGAGTTCGGTCTAATTGGCAGTTTCTTCACAGTTGATGCAAGCTTCTTACAAAGGGTACAGGACAAACAGTAAGACGCAGACAGGGGGAAGACAGGAAACACAGCTATTCTGATTACTATTCTGTTACATTCTATGCATGCCAATTACAGCAGAGTACTATATACATCTTAATTAGTTAAACACTTCAATTTAAATGAGAGCGGAATTAAAAATATCCTACCTATCCTGGCATATTTGGGAGGAAAAGTAATCGAGTCAACTGGCAGAAAGTTGCGACGTCAGAGGGCACAACCAACTTCCTTCTGTCCCCAGTCTGGTGGTGCTAGCTCTGCTGCTGACAAATCACACCTGAGACCCACTCAGGTGTGTAAATTTCTCCCATAGACTGTCTTTGCTTTCTCCTTGTTGGCCTCCAGGTTGACACTTGACATTTTAATTGGCTAATCTACATAATCTTAAAACGAATCATACTACATTTAAAACATTTTTTTGCATGAGTATTTTAAAAACAACAACACTGTACACTTTCTAAAAATCTTAAGGTCAGCGGCTCCAGGGCTCAGGTTGCTTACAGACTATTTCATACCAGGATATATTTTAAGTCTGTACCAAGGAAGGAATATATAGCAAACACAAGAGCCACACAAATTTGCAATAATCTCTGTGGGCTCTTTTGTAAGAAAACAAAAGTGTCTCCTTCTAGAGCTACAGGCAACTAGAACACTGATGCTAGATATAGTTTTAAGCTAATAATAATAATAATACAACGTAAATGTGTGCTGTTGAAGTTGCATCTCACTAATCGACATCTGTTCGTCCTGCATTTAGTAAGTGCAGTTTTGAGTTTGAAGCTGGATGTGGGGTCACCTTTTGAGATCTCCTTGTTGCTAAGACGTTATAGGAAGGGAGACTGTTGCTCCTCCTCAAAGATAACGTTACACTCCTCTTTGATCTCATAATGATGTCTGCAGTTCAGATACATTTCTAAATAAAAGAATCCACTTTTGCAGATGCAGGAAAGGTTGCTGCATAAATGTCTTCCACACAGATCTCTGACCTGCTAAATAAAAGCACACTAATTCCCACACTGGTGCTGGACTTAAGCTCAGTAAAGGTTTTCATCAAGAAATGGTTTACTTCAATCGGACGTAACATTAGTTTAATGGCACAAATGTACGATTGTGCACCCATGAATTTCACAAATGAAATAAAATGCATCAACTGTACTCTTAAAGTCACTTTAATGTTCCTGCACCTGTGCATGCAGACATAATGTACAGTGACTCACTGAAGTGAATCCTCTCTTCCTGCAGGATAAACAAGAAAATATGCACACAGGCTCATAAGCACTCGTTCCAGTACGTCGGCCATTATGGTTAAATTAGGCCTGACAGTGTGATTCAGTACCCAACACAAGGCCTGAGGGACTCGCAACACTTAGTGAGGTTCATTGTTTTGATTTTGACAAATATTACAGTAGTAACTGCTGAGTGAGAAAATGCTTGCTCTCAGGTCCATAAGTGGGCAGTGACAATTTTTTATCATTTTTCCTTTTGTACACCAAAACAATGTCATTGAAATCAGGTGATTTTCCACTGTCACTCCATTTTCACAGGCTCAAAAGTAGTTGGACAAATAACTGACAAGCACTTTAATGGCTTCATTATTTTATGACAAATTAAGGAGATAAAACAGTGACAGTGATAAAATATGTGTAATGAAGGTCCTCTTTAATACTTACACAAAACAATATACATTTTCACATGAGTAATTTGTCCAGCACGTGTACACAAAGAATACACGCATACAGAGATTTATCACATTTTATTGATCGGTGTTTCCTTGTTGGCAGCCTCCCGGCTTGTAACGGTGAAGGTCTGCCCTGGGAATAAAAACAGATCAGTATGGCGAACTTGGATATGCCCACAGAAAATAATCATTTTAAATTTTTCTCTAAAGTGATGTGTAAGAAACCTTGAGTTTATAAGTTGATGAGTACAATATTTTAAGTGTGGTAGCTGAGTTCACCTTTCCCCCCTCTCATTTCCCAAACTGCACATCCTCGACTCCTTGACACCTCGATTCATCTCCTTGTGTGTTAGCCCCTCCTCCCAAAGACGTGAGCGGCAGAGGCATCGGGTCAGCAGGCAATTAACAAAATGAGACATCCTCACCATGGAGTGGTGATGCCAGTTAAATGTGATGTTTGATACAACTGTGTCAAACTGTTTGTTAAGCTGTGTGTAATGATCTGAGGTGGAACAGTGCTCATGGCATTTTTGTAATGTTTAGGACTACTTTTAATGAAAATCACACAAAGGCGCAAAGTGACAAGATATTACACTTTTTTTTAAATCACACACACAAACAGTGAAGGGCAAAGAGTTTGATCATCTTAAATAACTAAAGCAACATATGAGTAAAAAGGACAAGTTGTTCACAGAGTCCTCCAGCCATGGTTTATATAGCCCAGCTGCGTGCCACACCTCTTTTATACACTGAAGGTGAAACACTTATGCAAAGAATAGAGCTGTGCATCCTCAATCATCCTCCTGCAGCTTCCTCTCCTCCAGATGCATTTTAGGAACTGATTCATCCTTCATCATGACGTAGTGAGATTGACTGAGTCAGAGGCAGGAGGAGGAAGGAGACAAGGAGGCACAAATTAGAGAAATGAGATAGGCATTTTTTTTTTGTTTGTTTTTTAATTTGTCCCCAAATGTAATTCTGGAGTGGGCTAGGTGGTGAAATATTTTAAATAAAACTATAGATTTTTTTTATTTTGTAGTATTCATCTAACATTAAAAGGTTTAATCTGTAATCTATTGGTTCATTAGTTGTTAAGATTATAATACATAATGCTACGGCTTTCATGTCAGTTAGCCCTATAAAGGGCTGCTGCTGGCACTACAAGCCACTTGTGATCAACTCTGCTTTTGGTTTGTTTTGTGTAATCTTCAGTGTTGGTGAATAAAACACGTGGTTCGTCTGCACCTCTTTTCCACCTCAAGCCTCCTGCTTTAATCCCGCGCTACTGGCCATTCTAACAACATGGAAGTTGTTTTAGGAGGTGCACAGAGGAGAAATTACGGAAACTGTATCACTGTCCAAACATTTGAGCCGAGTGCCCTTTCCAACGGATGTCAAGCACTCCGGTCTCATTATTGCCATTCCTCAGGGCATCACAGACATCTGTGTGTGTGTGTGTGTGTGTGTGTGTGTGTGTAGGGTTGTGCATCTGAAATAAAACCCATTGAGCAAGGTCTTCTTGAGGTAGACATCATCCACTGTACCTACAAAGCTGTCCCTGACTGAAAAGAAATACAAAAAAAAAAAAAAATTTACATTTACATTTACATGAATTCTATAATAACACGTATACACCAATCAGGTATAACATTATGACCACCTGCCTAATATTGTGTTGGTCCCCCTTTTGCTGACCATACACAACAAACTG
The DNA here is from genome assembly GCA_015106735.1 of Paratilapia polleni. Taxonomy (NCBI): domain Eukaryota; kingdom Metazoa; phylum Chordata; class Actinopteri; order Cichliformes; family Cichlidae; genus Paratilapia; species Paratilapia polleni. The sequence continues at coordinate 18,878 of VUQI01038752.1, read as the reverse complement.
TGATGCGCTGTGTATTCTGACAACTTTCTATCAGAACCAGGATTAACTTCTTCGGCAATTTGAGTTACAGTAGCTCGGGTCGGACCACACGGGCCAGCCTTCGCTCCCCACGTGAGCCTTGGCCGCCCATGACCCTGTCGCCGGTTCACCACTGTTCCTTCCTTGGACCACTTTTGATAGATACTGACCACTGCAGACCGGGAACACCCTGTAAGAGCTGCAGTTTTGGAGATGCTCTGACCCAGTCGTCTAGCCATCACAATTTGGCCCTTGTCAAACTCGCTCAAATTCTTATGCTTGCCCAATTTTAGTCCTTCCAACACATCAGCTTTGAGAACAAAATGTTCACTTGCTCCCTAATATGTCCCACCCACTAACAGGTGCCAAGATGAAGAGATAATCAGTGTTACTCACTTGACCTGTCAGTGGTCATAATGTTATGCCTGATCGGTGTATGTAATTTCAAAGAACTCTATCTCTGGTGTTACTCAACTATGTTATTATTCTAGTATTTTATACTACTAGTGAAATGGTTTACTTTAGGTGCAACACAAATGAGACATATTTGACAAAAGGCATGAAGTTGTTGCATCTCTTGTAACTTTAGATTAGCACAGGCACAGGGTGCTGCTGGAAATTTATGGACAGGTGTTAAATAATGTAAAGCTGGGAGAAAAATGGAAATTGTCCTCATTCTCTACTTGCCAAAGCTCATTAGTTTTTCAGGCCTCCTCCAACTTTTGGAATAATATCTGGAAATTTACTTGAGCAAATGTATTATTTAGCATTTCTGCATTTTTGCCCCTGGGACAAAACCATACAGTCTGGCCAATTACAGACTGCAGCAGTATAGACTTGTAGTGTGTGTACTGTGGATTCTCAGTGTGGACAACACCAGCAGCTCCTTCACATTACAGGGAATTAATGTTCATGACAGAAATACTAAAATATGGAGCTTTAATATTAAAAAAGAATAACAACCATCACTGCCTTATTTAAATGCAGCAACCATTTCAATGTGACACCTCTCCCACCCTTATAGTATACCAGGTGTGCAAGACACATAAATACCAAATGAATGGGCAGGTGAGTTTCAAGGTCACCTAAATTTCAGCGTGCTATAGATCTGCAAACTTTGCACAGCCATGAAACTGCGGCACAGAGGAGTAAAAGACAACCAGACAAGTACGTCTAATGCATCTGAACGTGTCCGTTTATCTGCTGTTTGTAGTGTTTTGCAGAGCAACCATATCTGTCCATACAGTGAGCCCATGCATGACCATGTAAGCCGCTCTATCTGTGTGCATATGCACACCCCTCAATGTGGATGAGAGAGTAGTTTAATTATAGTCTGATTACGCCTCAACATCTTCCCCTCATCTCTCTCCTTCTCCTCCCCTTCTCCTTTTATTCCTCTTCCACCATTTTCCATATTACAAGGCCTCTTTTTCCCTAATAATGAGATGCATTAAAATGGATAGATTACTCCACCACTATTACCACTCCCTCCCCCCTAAATTTCTTCCCCAGCATTTTAAGGCATCACATAGAGTTCATTCACTGCCTGTTACAGGCCGTGTGTCCATATTGTCCTCCGCTTTATATTCTGTAGGCATCGCCCCCAGCAATATCCACACTACACTACACTCAATTCCCCAAGGGGCCTGGATAACAGTTAATCACTGGTTAAAGGAAACAATTTGTGAGGAGCCTAGATGAGTGGTACAATTTGTGGTTTTAAGTTTAAGTAGTGTAATTATCACTTGCGTTACTCAGGCAATGCTATGAGACAAATTGACACACAGAAATCCAAAGTGAAGCCAGAAACTTTAAAGGCATACTATAAGAAATGTTCAAGTTAAATGACAGTGAAGTACTGGCAGCTAGATTTGCTAGTATTAAACTGTTATTTAACAGTGTACCTACTGTAATCTGCAATGATTCTAATTCTTACTGTAAATAATTTTACGGTACTGTGCTGTATGAAATATAACCGTTACACTACAATATGTCACTACAATGGGTCAATATACATTATTTTAGTGTTCTACTGAAATCCCAATCAACAGGTTATTACTGTAAAATATGACTGCACTGCTTTTGATCACACGAACATTGGAAACCACATCATACATCCACAGTGATCAAAGCCTGAACACAAAATACCTGAAATAATGATCACAAAACTTGTAAATTAACTTTTCCCTCACCAAAGGAAAACAATATAGATATATAGATATACACACACTGTAAAAATGTACAATAGCTTGCTGTTAATATTTCTTCCCCTCAAAGGCACCAGCATTTACAGTATTCAGCTGTACTCACAAGGAACGGTATATTACTGTACAAAATTTTCAATTTCGATTTTTTTACATCAATTTTTTTCTAGTATATTTCAGAGATAATTTTGTAAAGTTAGAGCAATGACTCTTCAGTCACAATTAACTCTTTGATGCAACTGAACCATTCTTGCCTGACTAGGCTGTACTAACCTTGAAAGTTTCATGCCTTTATTTAGACCTGTGATTTTAATCCCGTATAATACTCAAAGAAAGAAAGAAGTTTCAGCGACATCAAATCATGGGAAGTTTCTCTTTGTTTGCATAGGTTACTTCTATTTTGTTGACATCCATCTCACTCTAATTATAAATTAGTTGCTAACACCTAGCAAGCTACCTTGTCAAACATTACTGTATTTACCTTAGAGGAGATGAGGCAAGACAAGTGGGGATGATCAGCTTCCTGGCCGATTAGCTGCACTGTGATCTTACTTTCAAATGAGCTAAGACATAATTAATATGTAGGGGGACTTGGCAAAATGTGTACTATTTGAATTAAACTGTGAGAGAAAAAGTTAGGGAGTTTCTAGAGCTGCAAGGATTTCTGAAAGTCAAACATAAATGCAAGCTTGCCAGTTTTTGAAGATGGCGTGGGAGATATGCCGTGCAAAAGAGACTGCACTCGATGCTGTGATTGGAAGAAAAAGTCTTATCTTATCTCCAGGTATTTTTCTATAAAGAAAACAAACACCTCGAATTCTTTTCTTTTTCTCATGATTAGTCAGTTTTCCTTACCCCCCTACTCTACCCTTCTTGCCCCTCCTCATCTTTAATATCTCTCTCTTTCTCAAAAGCGGTTCCACGCTGTCAGCCAATTCCTGCCTATCTGTGGCCCAAAAGTGGCTGTGCTTGGCTGATTCTACTGATAAGAGACTGAATGCCTGCTGTCCACAGTGGAAGACGAAAGGGAAAGGGGAGAGAACAGAGGGATGAGATGGAAAAACTGAGAAATGATAGGAATAACAATTGCTATTTTGATATTTGAAAAATCCAGATGAATTCGTGTTTTGAGCCTTAACTAGCAAGACACATTTCGAGACTCACCCATAGGTACACTAAATTATGTTCCAGTTCTATGTAAAAGAGTCTCTGTGAGGTACTTGACTCGTTGGAAAGGAGAGCTACTCCATAAAAATACTTTTTTCCCCACCCGTCATGGATTGCTGATACTGTATCAGTGGAGGATGATGAATCATTTGCATTTACATCAAATGGTAAAGAGGAAAATGGTAGAGGCAGTGTTGGAAAGAATGAGGGAGGGTTAAGGTCAAGTTGTACTTCATAGAGGAGACACAAATCTCCTCTGGGGGGAAGAAAAGGAGCTAGCCTGGAAAAATCAGAGCTTCAGAAAGGGTGAGGATAGAGGTAGATGAACATAGTGTAACTGTATTTAACTGCAGGCAGAGGTGCTGCACCAGTGTAGATGTTGGAATGGAGTGAGAATGAGAACGCATGCACAGCTAAAAGTCTTTCTTTGGTTGCCACCAGAGGTGGGAAGTAACGAAGTACAAATACCTTGTTACTGTACTTATGTAGAATTTTCAAGTATCTGTACTTTACTTGAGTATTTATTTTTCTGACAACATTTTACTTTTACTCCCTACATTTTTACACAAATATTTCTTCTTTCTACTCCTTACATTTTCAAAACAGGCTTGTTACTTTAGGTTTAACACATTTGAGGGGAGTTATTATTTCATGTCATTGAACACCTTCCCGACATCAAACCGATTTGAACCTAAAGGGAGGGTGCTGTATCCATCACAGGTGCTTATCGCACAACACGAGATGAAGAAGGCAAAAAACATAATCTATACATTAGATTATTGGGCCAGGACATCTGGAATGGTGTTTTTAGTGCAGGTGTTAATAAACTGTGGTTGCAGTACTTCAGCATCTAGCTAGCACTAGAGAAGAGGAGCGAGCATAAAGGGAGTAACGTTTTATTAAGTAGCAGGTAGTTTCAAATGCAACATTTCTAAAAGCTCAACAAATATCAGCAAACACACAAACTGTTTCTGTGCAGTTTGTCACACAGTATGTTTGCTAGCTAAAGGTACAGCTGCTGTATTTCCCCAGGAGAGAAAAGTATCAGAGGTAATTTCACTCAGAGATGGAGAAAGATTTAAGAAAGACAGGACAGAAGAGGAAAAGAGATTAATTTTAAAGGTAAGGACTGCTCAGTGACATTCAATAGACTGGAAATGTAAAGCTTACATGTAACATACTCATTTAGTTTTTGGAACAGATATTAGATCTGTACATGGTGTGTTGCTGAAGTTATGTTTTTGTGAAACGTCTTGTAAAACACACTGAAATATACTAACTTTGTGTTATTCAAAGGTTGCATGAAAATAATAGGTAGTTTAGTGTTGGCTACACTGGTTAGTTTGCAGCACTGTGAAAAGGTTTACAGTAATGCTCTATGCTGGACTGGTGCAGAGCAGCTGTGGTGTTCATGGTAAGTGTAACGAGGTAACAGACATTAATTTAAATTTAAGATGAGGATTCACTCACTGAATTCCACCTTCATACTAGCTTTATATTGTCTAGGGGTGGGAAATCAGTGATGATAGCTCATGTAACCCCATCTTATATCTTGTTGAATTCAGCTGGTTAAATCCATAAAGAGCAGCAGCACAGCTCAGCTAATCCTAGCCTGTACACAAAATCTTCTGGAGCTCACAATAGAAATTATTGTGACTTATTTCTGAACGATTCTTTTCCCCACACTGCACCACTATAACCGATCTTAGGGTTCCCCCACCTGCCACATTCCACTTTAACCCCTGACTATACTCATTTTTCTGTTTAGGTGTGGAGACAAAGTGACCCATCTACAATGTAGGCAACAACAAATAAATCTAGTTCTTTTATTCCCTTTGGTTTTCTCTGCTTGTGTTCTACATCACATATGTGCAAGCACTTTGAATTCGTTATGATCAGTTTGAATTAGAATATTGAAATCAATGTCTTATTCACTTAGTATTATTTTTATTATTATATTAATAATGAGGTTCAGTTAGCTTTGCACAAAAATAGCTGGTAGAAATGTCCTTCAAAGAGCTACATTTTCTTTTATACTTTGACTATATTTCAGAGCCAGTGCTTTTTCACTTTTGCTTGAGTAAAGTTGAATCAGTACTTCAACTTTTACCAAAGCATTTTTAAACATAAACTTCTACTTAAATGACGAATGTGTGTACTTTTGCCACCTCTGACTGCCACGTGGAAATTTATGCAACAAACAAACAGGCACATAAAAGGCCACCAAAATAAGCGCACTGAAGTATGGTTAAGCTTACGCCTCAGTCACACAGGTCTAGAGACTGGTCAGCAACCCCCTGGCAACCTCTGCTCACTAGAGAAAAACATGTATTCTCCGACCAGCTGGCGAATGGCTAGCTGTCAAACGCTGAAATCGGTCACAAAGGGGGCTGCACCAAAAACCTATTTGTAACTTCTTTGGTTGCTAGCAGATTCCCGCAGTCACTCGTAGCATGCATGGAAGACACTGACTTGCATGCAAACACTCACTAAATAACCAAATTGAAAAACTGCAACACAAACCGGAAATGAGGACTGTTCGCCTTCAAAGTAAAAGTTGTGCCTTACCACCAACATGTTTCGAGAGGCACAACTTTTACTTTGAATGTCTCAGTTTCATTTTTGCATTGCACTCTTGACATTTTCACTACAGCTTAGCGAGTAGTTGATGATTGTTTGCAGTCAAGTTGGCGTCTTCCATACAAACCACGGGTGACCTCTGGTATCGACTAAAGCAATCACATGGAGGTTTTTGGTGCAGCACTGTATACCTCTTTGTGACCAATTTTATTTAGTGACAGCAAAGAACTTCCAGCAACCACTCGCCAACTGGTCAGGAATAAACATTTTTCCCTGGCAACCCTGGTTACCAGGGGGTCACTGACCAGTCTCTTGGCCTGCATGACTGGGGCTTTAGCAATCGGTTTCACAGTGTCTGCCAGCAACCTCCAGCAACCAGTTGGGGAATACTTATTTTTCCCTAGCAACTGGTAGTTTCCAGATGGTCACCAGCTGGTCTCTAGGACTGTGTGACTGGTGGCTTAGGCAAATAAAACTCTTAGTTTTAGTATGGAGTATGGTATGGTTATAATTCAACTGAATAAGAACACAATTCCAAAGAATAATTAAGCATGCTTATAGTTGGCAAACAATAAAATGTTTAGTTTCTACTACAATGGATTAAGAACAGCAGTTGGTTGAGTAATCATTGTGGTGTAGACACTCCATTCTGCTGCCTCCAACTCTGACTCACTCTGTGATTGCTTGCTTCACTGCCACAATTTAACTAACTCCAGTGTTGTTACTGATGTATCTTGAACTTTTCTAAGGAGTATATCAAATCGTAATACATTATTATACCTAGTAACTAAAGCCATCACTAAAACCTGGGGTTCTACTCTTTGATACACTGAAGCAGTGCTAAAGAAGCTAGAGTGATGCATTACCAACTCACTTCTATAGTAATTAGTAATGAATCTGTTATATAGGAAACAATGAAAACAACTCCTTTCCTCTGTACTGCAAATGTGCATTGTTTTCTATCTTTAACTTTGGGCATCTTGTTCATGATATGTCTGAAAGTCACATTGGCTTCAACAGACTGCTGTTGAGCTTTTTTTTTGGACAGGCAATTGCAATTGGGGTACAATGTACTGTAAGTACAGTAAAATTCAGATCTTTTAAAAGGTCTGAATTTAAATCATCAACTATTCCCATAATAACGTTCTTTGGCAGATATGCTTAAAAATATCATTTTCACTGAGTAAGTTTAAACTTGAAAACCAAAGGTCCAGAAATCTGATCAGATGCAGTGTTCTCTCTTAACATTTTGGCATGTTGGATTTGTATGTGCAAGGTTGGCAGTCTCCCAGCATTTTTTTCTTTCATAATGCTTTATGCTCGATCGTGAGCATTTAGAAATTTATTCACTTTAGAATAATTCTCTTAAACCTCTGTTTCTGAGAGTGGAAAATGCTATAGCTTACTGTGGATTCTGTTCAAAGTGAACAGAAAAAAAAATTATATAATTTATATATATATATATATATATATATATATATATATATATATGTGTGTGTGTGTGTGTGTGTGTGTGTGTGTATGTATACACATACACATATATATATACATACATACATACATATATACATACACACACACACACATTTTATATAGGCAGCACTGCGAATATGGTCGATATCTTGAAAAAGATTAAGCTTTCCGTTTGAACTGCAACCCTGATTTTGCCTCCTCTGTGTTGCTTGCCAACACAGGGTTTACTGTGAGGTTTGTACACAACCTCTGGTGAGCAAAGATCATAGACTCATAGACACACACTCATACACTGAAGCAGACCAGTGTGCATGCTGTGAACAGCCTGTGCCCTTTGCTGAAGGTTTCCTGCTGTGCTACACCAATGCTCTTTCCCTCCCCACATCCCCAGTGCTCACACATAGTGATGTCTTTAATGACTGCCAAGAGATCAGATCTTTATTTATCAGACAGACTGTAGAATAAACAGCACTGAGTGTTTAAGGACCAAATCCTCAGCCTGCAGTGACAGATTTCTGTAATTCGGAAACTTTAATCTCTCACGAACGTGAACCCAATGAGAATACAAGTAAAAAGCGTGCAACAGAAAAGGTAGTGATGTTTTCTATGTTCCTCTACATAATAACAAATTTATTGTTATTGTTATGTGCCCAGACTCAAAAAAAAAATTTCTTTTCCAGGCTGATGTGCAGAACTGCAGCCCAATTCATCAGAAGAATACAAAAATAAAGGGGTGAAAGAGGGAAAGCCCAAATCATTTTTCATGTTTGTCTGAGCCAATGCCAAAGCCTAACAATCCTTCATCACAGACACACTGTTATTGCATGTATAAGTTATTTTGCTGTGAATCTTTGTGTGAAAAAAGGGTAAAAGTGAAATTTAATTACAGGCCAGTCACACTGCCGTCAGCAATGTACCAATTGCTTCCACGTTATCGTTATGGAAACCTCACATGGGGCACGATGCATAAGGCCCTTTCCGATCGCCATGGAGACCAAAAGAAGAAAAAGGAGAAAACTGATTGATTTGGCTTTAAATGAAGTAAAATGTAGCCCACTCTTTCTACATGTCCTCCTCCTTATTGACGTCAAGAACATCATGCTACATGAAAAAGGTTACAAATGTATACATACATTCCAATGCATACTGTACACCACTTCTGTCATAGTCATGATGTATGATGAATGAATGCACCTTCTGAGCCCACAAATGATAAATCACATCTGAGTCCACATAGAGAAACTGTGAATTTTTGGTGCAAATGTCTCCCAAGCCCTCGTCAGACCGGTCCTTATTTAACCAGAGTGAGGGCTCTTTCTCTATCCTTGGCAAGAAGTCACAGACAGTTTTAGTTTTTGGGCTCGTTATATGAATATGAGCTCAAGATACAGCCAGGAAGGAGGGTGCCCAGTTTAAGCATGACAGAGAAAGTTCTGTACTTTTTGCAGATGATGTGGCTCTGTTGGTTTAAGTAGACAATGACCTTCTGCATGCACTAAGGCAGAAAGCAGAGTATAAACCTCTCAGATCTGAGGCCACGGCTCTCTCAAGTGAGGGTAAAATGCAGTGTAAACTGACAAGTGGAGTGCACTAATGCAGCTTTTATATTGGACCACTGTGAAGAGGGAGGTGAAGGTCTTGATTTTTTAGCGGTACATTTATGTTCCAACCCTCACCCATGGTGGTAATGACCTTTGGTTACTGACCAAAACATCAAAGATGCAAATGTTTATTTGCATAATCCGGGTTCACTTCAATAAGTTCCTAAAATGCTGTTATTCTGACTGAAGGGTATTATAAAAGCCGTCCTAATTTTCTCGTTCCCGTCAACTTGTTTAATTCACATGGCTGCTCTTTTGTTTGTACATAACCAATGAAATGGCAGCAGCCAGAACTCACTCATTGGGAGGCTTATGGCAGGCCCTAGCGATGTGTTACAATTTAATGACAAAACCCTCATTAGTAGATACAGGTTATTCTAAGTCATGATCCTACAGTTACCTTGTACTAAAACCTGCTTTGTAGAGACTGACCCACTGACAAGGGACTCTCCCAGTTGTCACCTGACTGAGGTGGTTTTATGCTATCAGTTTGTGTGTCTTATATGGCATATGTGAGATTAGCCCTGTAGCAATGGGCACTGAGCACTAGCTGGCTACTATCATGACAAATGCACTTTGATTTTGAACAAAGAGATGTAGTTTACACGGGAAATGCATCTCAGGCTGCTATGTCACACAGTTTTAACCAAGGTGGCCATGGCAATTTGCAACTCAGCTGCTTGTTATATATACATTTCCCAGGAGAAGAACCTACGGAAATCCACATAGCTTTCTACCACAGATATTTCAATGAGAAAAAAAGTAATGTTTACAAAGTTTTGTTCAGCATTACAAAAGTAGCATTAATTACTAGGAAATAGACATTAAAGTTGATAAGCAATGTTGGACTGAAAAGGATTTCCTAAAATGAGATAAGACAGGATGTAAGATAAGATAGGAGTCCTGAAGTTAGATAGGATTTGCTTCTGTAATACCAAATTGGGTAAAAATCCTATCATTTACACTACCTATTTTAGACAAGTTTCTGTAATACAGCCCCTGATCTGGATCTAGACCCTTGCTTCTGGAGGTTTCCTGAGCTTGTCCAAGTGGTAGGAAACTCTGGGGAGCCCCAGAACATGCACATCTCATCTAACTCATGGATCCTTGAGAAGGGGCTCAAAGATGTTGCTGGTTAGAGAAACATTCATCTTATTCAGCTTGCTGCCATGGGTCTCTTCCAGTGCTACAGATGAAGACTGAGGCTGAGTTGACTTCAAGTCCTCTCATTTTCATTAAACTGGTGCCAATCAGTCAATTAGGTTGTAACTAATCAATTAAAATCCAATCACTGTCAAGCGCCATAACCAATCAGCTTATGGAACGTCTAAACATCAGCACGACGTCACTGTCTGTTTCTGCGAGGATAAAAGAAGAAGGGCAGAAGAGAAAAGGTAAGAGGTTACACCCAAGAACTCTTAAAAAGTAAGCAGTCTACAGGAGATCAGAAACAAGCCTAAAAGCAACCATGATGAATATGGTAATGGTAATATGGTATGGTGACACACAAAAAGTACCTTTTTTCCTCCTTGTGCTTCTAAGATGTAATGCAACCAAATATTTCAGCATTTTCAGTTCCAGCAACAGTGTTAAAGATTAGAGGTTTTAGCAGGACATTGATTCCCAACATTTTGGCTCATCCAGTGTGATGCTCTGGAGAAAAGCATTAGCTAAATGTCTGAAATGTAAAATATAAAACAAATGAAAAGAAAGGAAACTTACAAAAGGAGATGAAAAGAGTTCAAAGAGAGACAGCTACGCTATTGTTCTATGTTCGTTGCGTGGAGGCCGGCTCAGAGTCGGGCTTCTTTGATTGTTCTTAACGAGATTAACATTTCGAGGAACCCTAACAAGGCTGCGCTGTTAATGAAGGCGGATCAGATAAGGACAATGCAGGAAGATTAAAAAAGGAGAATTAAAGGAGAAAACTTGAGATCAAAATAAAGAATGAAAAAAAATATCTTGGGTTTTGCAAGTGAATTTTATTTCCCATGTCTAAGCCCCCCAAAATAACTAACAACAATAATAACAAACCAAACTATGCTTGAGGATGCTCTAATTTGGCTTTTATAGCTCTAGAGTCCATTTTTTTGGGGAATAACCATCAATGTGGCTTGCAATGAAGTGCTAATAAAAAAAAAGGAGCATGTGTGTGTGTCATTAAACCTGGTAAGAGAGTCTAATAGGTAGCTGGGAGTTGTGAAGGTAATCCCCTTGATACCTCTACTGCAAAACCACATCATTTTCTCTCTCTGTCTTTCTCTTCCTCCTATCACTTTGTCTTATCACTGCAGCAGCCTAATGATGATGAAGCTATGGACTCAGCAAAGGAGTCAGAAGAGCATTGCCTATGTTGCACACATACACATACACACACATGTACGCCCTGTTTAATGGTTCTGAGGTGAGGCAGTGGGTTTATGCTTTTGCTATCAGCACTGCCTAATGGCTTGGTTAGACCAACAGTGATGGTTATGGTGTGTAATAAGTGTTTGTGTGTCTTGTGTGGCGTATGTGAGATTAGCCCTGTAGCAATGGGCACTGAGCACTAGCTGGCTACTATCAGGGGTTAGACCTTGACTTAAACTAGCTGTAAGGTTGCAGCCGCACTAAGGCAGACCATCAGAGAGGTAGGTAAGGTGAGGTTTGATGCACAAAGGAATTTAGGCAAAAGAGACCAAAAGAAGACTGAACATGGGACATTGTGTGTGTCTATGCTTTTTTTCTGTTTTGCTTAACGTGCAAGTTGATGGCAGAGACATTCTCTGAGAATTCTTCCTCAACTGTCGATAAATGCACCCAAGGCCAGATCTTTTCATCTGTGTCCAGAATGAGTAAAACTGTAACAATGAACAGTGAACAGAACTGCCCAAAGGAAAATATCAGCGTTTTAGTGAGTTAGATTTATCATTCACGTCAAGTAACAAGTTCTAGTTTCCTGCTGAATGTTTTTATTTTTACCACCACAACAATTACAAAAAAAAAAAGTTGCAATGTATCGATCGTGAAACCAGTCTGAACATGAACCTCAGATATTTTCCACATAATAAGAGTCAGATTGCACTTTATTGGTTGTGTATATCAACCCAATGAAAAAAATGACCCTGGTTTCCAGAGGACCTTCATGTACCAACACACAGTGCTGAAAATCAATGTCCACGAACACAGACGTCACCTAAAAGAAGGGCAGCCTAGCTATAAAAAACATAACAACACACACTATTATCTACAGGCAATCATAATTTCTGTTAACACGACAAAGCAACTTAGATTTTCAGCTGAATGGATAATGTTGAATTATTATTATAATTTTTTTTTGTCTGGTAGATAAGGATGTGTGTAGACATTACAGGGTAGAAGTGACATCACACATTGCAGTAGGGGTGTCTGATTAATTTATTTGGAACAACCACGGAGATACTGAGTTGCACCATGCTGAGACAGCCCAGGAAGAGTGAACTGTTTGATGTGTTGAGTGCCGTGTAACAGTTTGGGAACTTTGCTATCCGCCGTTTTATCCATAAAATAAAACCTGAGGTGCCTACATCAAGAGGTGAGTGGCCAGATGGCAACTCTAACACAATAAATTCTCTTTTAAATAAAGAGAAAAAAAAGAAAGAAAAAGAAACTGTGGTGGCATCAGACTTTGAATGGCTGCTGTGCATGCAGAGTATGCTGACATAACAGCAGTTAGCAATAACAGACCTAAAGGTTTCTCTTAGTTAAAGTTGAAATTTTTTCTACTGTACCATGTTTGGGTTTTGTTTCATAAACATTCTTTGTCAAAAGTGTCAAGATTAGAGATTGTCACTAGCTAGTAAGGCTTAGTATGCGATTTATTTCTAAATTTATTAGCTAAATCTGCCACAGTGTGTGGAGTGCACTCCAACTGCCAACCTTTGTGGACTAAATGAATTATGAATAGAGATAAAAAAAAAAAAAAATTGACAGCATACTGACAGCATACCAAATAATACCAAATAATTCTACCCTTGCATTTTAATCTCTGAGCCATTTTTTGGTTTATGGGACATCCCATCATCCTAATACAGACAAGTTATCTTATCGTTTTCAGATTACACACCTTGTTAGTAGTTTAGCTGCAAACTGCTGCACAGTTTACACTCAACTTTTTGGCCAGCTTCTTTGACATGGTATCAGTTAGCTTGTAGTTGGCTTCAAACATATTGCAGATTTTTAAGAATCTAATCCAAACACAACAAAGAAGTCATTGTATGCAATGAGCAATTCCATATTAATGCCTTCCTTAAATTCAATGGGCTGACATAAAACCCCATGCTGTGCTTTTTCTACCTATACAGCCATATTAATGTGTTCGGTTCTTTAAATGAATCGTTATCCTCCAAGGACTGAAAACAATTCTGTAAGAAGCACAAATTAGAAACACATTTCCATGTGGATGGATGCAGTGAAAGGAAAAAGAAAAAAAAATCAGTCCTTAAGGCATTCTAATGTTTGCCTGCTTTTGCTAAATAACACCCATAGGGTATGTACTCTATGTATCCATGCTGTTTACTGCATATGCATCCCCTACTGCAGATGGATAAGTGTACTTGAGCTCAAGCTACAGCTAATGAAAACAGATTTAGACCAGACAGACAACACGTACGCTCGCATCCGATAAAGTCAAAAACATAAGCTAACACACGCAGGACAAAACCTGCACAGACACATTGTCTCCCATTAAGAGCTATGAAATCTCATTAATGTGCATTAGTGTGTTTGGGTGGGGATTTGGGTGGCAAGAAGATTGAATTAGGTCTGAGCTGAGCTCCCCTCAAAATAATTATTTGTCTGCCATCAGCCTATTAAAAATCAGCTTCCAGTGAAGATTACAGTCAGTGCGGGGGGAAAATAACAGTGACGGCAGTGCGTCATTCCATTTTTGTGGTCTTTCAGCAAAGGATAGTTACAGTTGTTGGCATCTTGGAGTCTCTTAATGAATGAGAATTGGATGATTCACAGAAAATTTAGTGGGCTCATGAGTCTGCAACATAGTGGGCTTTATTTGGGCAATGAAATGAGCAGTTCCGTGTCCCTCTTGTTTTATATGTGCATTGTGTGTCCTCGGGTCTCTAGAGCTCGCAGTTAATTCAACTCCACTGTTGGAGGCCTTGGGGAGTCGTGCTTGGTTAAACTTCACTCTATATGTTGACTTAAGCATACACTACTCAGCTCATGGCAAAGAGGAGTGTGAGTGTATGCGTGTGAGTGAGAAAGTAGTAAAGAAGGCAGAAAAATTGATTTATTTCAAGCTTTTGATATCTCATTGTACAAATAATAAGATAAAAGAAAAAGAACAATATAGATTCCTCTGAGATTTAGCATGCATGTCTGCAAAATTTTTATCTATCTATCTATTTATCGACATGTGTGTCGATAGATAGTGCATAGATAGAGTGTGCATCCAAGCCTCGCACATAGCAGCAGGACCACTGACACTTTATAACCATAAGCCAAAGTCGTAACACACAAGCCTCTTTAAATGTCACGAGAAGAATCTTCTGTGACACACTGCAAACCTTACTTCTGCCACAGAGCACACACACACACACACACACACGCACACACTCTAACATGGATCACATGGATAAAGGTGAGATGATGATCAGTAATAGCTGAAAAGAGAGAAGATGTAACAAAAAAAATGCAAAGAAGTTAGACGAAATGGAGACAAATTCAACTGGGGCCAAAAAAAAAAAAAGAATAACTAACCTGAGGGACAGATGGAAAATGTTGGAGAGGAAGCAAAAGAGAGCCAGATTGTACACAGGCTTCAAGTAGCACAGCAGGGATGAGGAGAGTGGAGCTTCGAGATAAAAACAGAGAGTGGCACAGTGAGTCCCCGGTGAAAAGGGGCCACAGTCAATCTCCATTCAACCTCAGCGTCATGTGAACAAATGTTTACATGAGCGCCAGTGGGTGAGAATGCATCTGTTGCTTTCAGTGCCATTTGGATATTTGAAACTGCTGAAAAAGAAATAAAAATTAAGATTGCACTGTGCACAAAGAGGGAGCCATCAGTCCTGTGACCTCTCCGACCTTTTTCTCAATGCTCCACCACCGAGCCATACATGAGAGAGAAAATATTTGGGGAAAAAAGTCAAGGAAAGAGTTCTGCAAGCTTCCTTTTTGACAGCCTTTCTACCTGGACAATGGTTCTGTAATAGCCCCATTCTGCAGCCCAAATAGCGGGAGACAAACAAAAAGCAGACAGGTTGACACAAAGGCCTTTATCAGAGCTGGAAAACCTTTAAGTGTAATGCCAGAATGAATCCATAGCCTAACTGCATCTCTGATACCTGCTAAAAGAAAGGCTTTGAAAGCTGTTTTTGAATTTGTTCCCCGGTCACCTCCTGTATCCTCTCAAATGGAAGCTTGGATCTTTTATAACACAGTGACAGTTGGGGGGCAGTTTAACAAACATATATTTTGCTATAGTTTAGATAAAAAGTCATTCATGGTGTTTAAATTAATCCATTGCACAGATCACTTCACATCTTAACTGTATTAAGCAGGACTATGGTACATGGAATTATACATAAATTATGACTTTTTTTCTTTAGACATACCATATACTTGTGAGCAATGGCTGCTTGTGCTGTGCAGATGGTTTATGTTGTTATGCAGCTAAATAAATTGATTTACACTTCTATAGCAACAGACAGTAACCAAACTAATCCCAAGGCTCATTTCAATTCACCAGTAAGCCTTGAACTGAGCAGAGATGTGTCAGTGTGTTCTGCCATATACACTGTTAAAGTGTTTCTCTTTCTGCCACATGTACTTACATTGCTCCCACTTCAATTACAGACCCAAACATTGATTTATGCAGCACAAATGAGGAAAACGAAGCCAGTTGGGTATTATAAAGATTCTCTGATTTGATTTTGCCAGTGAATCAAGAATATAATTAATGTGATTTTGCTCTTTTTTTATTCATTCATTTCTGATGTTTTCACTCATTCCTGCAGCTACGCACATAAACTGGGAAATGGCAGAAGAAGGGGAAACAGCACAACTTGATATGAAATAAGTAAATTAAATACAGAAAAAGCCCTGATTGCTCAAAAATGCTAATAAAACATGTGTCTACGGCAGTTTTCCTAACATAATTAGCTAAAATCTCCCACAACAACAGGGTCACTTTTCAGCTGAAATGACCATTTGTGCTTTTATGAGGCATGTGATCTCCGTGCCGGTGCATGTAATTATTGTTTCTCTTATGGGGCATAGACAGCTATTGTTATTCACACTCGCACCATATTCTACTGTACCCTCTCCGCATCAGTGACTCGTGAAATCGACTCATCAGTAATAGGTAGGTACAGAGACGGAGCGGGAGAGAATGGAAGAGGAGAGGGAGACAGAAGTAAAATAATACACAGAGAGACAGAAGAGTGAGAAAAATAAAAGAAATATGGCAGAATGAGACCCTCCCAATGAATACCTGGTGAGCCGGCTGATAATACAGCTTATTATGATACTCGGTTCTTTTTATGAAACTAAGCTGTTTTACAGGCTGCAGAATAAAGGGTGAAGTACAAAGAGAAAGAAAGGGCCAAGCCTCAGACATAGCTGAATATATGAAGGATGGTATTGGAGGCCAGGTATTGATCGTGGTAGGCATCTCAGCTCTGGAGAGTTGATCAGATGCCTTGAAAGAGGCTTAGCATACACACATCCTCACACACCAAGCTGGTGGGAGTCAACAGTAAGGTATCAGTCAGAGTGCTAATGCAGTGTGGTCCTACTGTAGATCCAGACTGGGGGGGACCTTTTTTACTCAACCAACACAGATTTAGGATTTGTTTTTTTTGTTTTTTAAATGACTCAAAATTAGAAAGAGACAGAAATCAGTAGATGTAATTTATTTATAGCTTGAGTCTCTCTGCTAAGATTTTAGACCATTTAGAGCTTATCTGCAAATTTGACGATTAGAAATGTAGGCATTTAAAACAACTTAAGCTCACTTGCAACAACAAAACAATTAATCTGCGACATTTAATGATACAGCTGAGGAAAATGATACTCTCGTATGATTTATTAAGTGTCTAATACTCTGAAGCACCTGCCAATCTGATTCATCAGACTGTGTGGGTGAGATCTGATCACCTTTGACATAGGATTGCTGCCAACACAAGCAAAGACCTCTCAACATATTTTCATATTTTCATCATCGTGTGCTGCTGAACTGATGCAGCAAAACATGAAACATCACAAATTTTAAAGATAGCAGCGCCATGTTCATACCACTGAGAAGAGCACAATCAAACAAACCAACAACAACAAAAAAATCCCCTCATTTGAAAACAATAAATTTACTCAGCCCCATCTATAACACTGATGGTATTGCCCCCAGCTTAGTTGTAATGTTAGCTAGCTGCTTGCTACTTTTAGCTGCAAGAAGGATTTTAGTAGAAAGAAAACACATCAAACTGCTCAAAACAAGGTTTGTGGATTCTTGTTTGGAGTAACAGATCATGATTTCTAAAAAAAAAAAAAGAGACACTGCTACCAAGATTTTCAAATGTGTTGTTTTCTTGCGCTGCACACTACAGGGTGAGTGCCATTTAGTTTTATTATATTCAAAAGAAGGCAGACTTTTTATAGCTCAGAGACTGGGCATCTCACGCCTACACAATTTAAAATTTAAATTTAATAATAATAATGCAACCAAGAGAAGCTTTGTAAAAGTCAGAATTAAAGTAATTCAAGTGAGAAAATTGCAATTAAAGGTCCCTTTAATGAGCTTCATTAGGCCCCTTAATGTGACGTAAAAGCTGATGAAACTGCTGTTGGAATGGGAAAGCGATCCATCTCAACCATGAACCAATCATCCATCAGATACTGGGACAAAGGCAGCTTGATTCAGCAAGACAGCTCTCAGAAAAAGAAACTTTAACTTTTTTTCCATTGCTTTCATTGGCCACGAGGAATACAGTGTACTTTCTCGCACACATTTAAGCACACTTCCAGAGGTCTTTTCTACTTCTAATCCTTCTTGGTGTGCAGTCTCAATTTCCTTCTCACACGACCTCCATCATGGCAGCGCTTGGTGATCTCAGTGAATACTATTTGATTGAAGGGAAGTAATCAGGCCAACACATGTTGATTGAACTCTTTGTCTGCCTGTCAGCATTACTAATGCATATACAGAGTGCATAATGTACAACTACTGACTTAGCTTAATTCTTTATTAGGAAGGTTGAATCATAAATATGTTAACATTTTATTACAGCTGCAGACTGGCGCTCTAGTGCTTTCTTTATTTTCCCCATTTAAATCCTTCTTTTTTTGCTTGCATCTTTCCATTAGTCCTTTTTTTTTTTTAAACATACAGTGGTCCCGACACCACCTACATCTCTGATGGTGATGACTCATAGAAGAATGGGTACTGGTCCAGTCAGGGCAGAGCAGAATGGGCTCAGAATTGAGATGATGGGAGCATATGTGGGGGGAGCTGATTCACACAAATGGTGCATAATGTGCATAAAGGCCAGCATACAAAAGCTCACGCTACCCATGAGCACATCCAACAATGCATGCGCAAGCTGCTGACAGTGCACTGAGAAGCTACAAATTAAATCCCTGCAGGATTCCTCATAGAAATGTACCCATAGAAAATGTCACATATCCATGACAATGCTCGCCCTAGGAAGTGACCAACAGCATCGTCTATGTCGACCTGATTTATAGGTAACCGTGCACTTGTGTGTGTGGTGTGTGCATTAGAGGATCTGTGGACGAGAGAGAAAAGTTGAGTTAGAGAGTGGTCATCAATCAGCCCCAGGACAGGACTGTGGATGGTGAT
>VUQI01038751.1:0-25494 GCA_015106735.1 Paratilapia polleni | reverse complement strand
AGGAATGGCATAAAGTCACCCAACAGCAATGTGAAAGACTGGTGGAGAGCATGCCAAGACGCATGAAAGCTGTGATTGCAAATCAGGGTTATTCCACCAAATATAGATTTCTGAACACTTCCTAAGTTAAAACATTAGTAATGTGTTGTTTAAAAATGAATATGAACTTGTTTTTTTGCATTATTTGAGGTCTGAAAACACTGGACCTTTTTTGGTATTTTGACAATTTTTTCATTTTCTGCAAATAAATGCTCTAAATGAAAATATTTTTATTTGGAATTTGGGAGTTATGTTGTCAGTAGTTTATAGAACAAAATAAAAATGTTCATTTTACTCAAACATATACCTATGAATAGCAAAATCAGAAAAAGTGATAATTTTGGAGTGGTCTCTTAATTTTTTCCGGAGCTGTATATGTTTGAACTGACAGGGTTGTAAACTTCAACTTGACTTGTTGGCGGAGGCATACAATGATAAACGGTAATTCTAGATTTACTGCTGTCACAGATATCAGAGTCTACAGTGCCTTGAAAGCATTCATACCCCTTGAACATTCCCACATTTTATCACATTACAACCACAAACTTAAATGTATTTTATTGAGATTTTAAGTGTATTTTATTGGGATTTTATGTGATAGTGCTCCGTGAGATGTTCAAAGCTTGGGATATGTTTTTATAACCTAACCCTGCTTTAAACTTCTCCACAACTTTATCCTTGACCTGTCTGGTGTGTTCCTTGGTCTTCATGATGCTGTTTGTCCACTAATGTTCTCTAACAAACCTCTGAGGCCTTCACAGAACAGCTGTATTTATACTGAGATTAAAGTACACACATGTGGACTCCATTTACTAATTGGGTGACTTCTGAAGGCAATTGGTTGCACTGGATTTTATTTAGGGGTATCAGAATAAAGGGGGCTGAATACTAATGTACGCCACACATTTTTTAAATTTATCAAATATTTTGAACACCATGTATCATTTTCCTTCCGCTTCACAATTATGTGCTACTTTGTGTTGGTCTATCACGTAAAATCCCAATAAAATACATTTAAGTTTGGGGCTGTATTGTGACAAAATGTGGAAAAGTTCCAGGGGTATGAATACTTTTTCAAGGCACTGTATAGGAAAGTTATATATTTCTGTTTGTATAAGGAGCAACACTGCAAGAGAGTATGCAGTTGGGTATGCAGTGATTAATAAATCTTTGAGGATTCAACAATTTTCATTGAGTCTTTGTGGTGATATGAATCAGGCTTGCCTGAGCTTATCAACTCACCCTTTGCAAAACCTCATATAGCATTTCACTCCACTGCATCCCACTCACCAGTGCAACCTCTAATCTGCCTGTTGCTCCTATAGATAAGTGAAATCTGAGGTATCATGCAATGTAAACAGCACTGAATATTAAAAGATAGTCTGACATTTAAGAAGACCTAAACACACAAGAGGACAGAAACATATACTCAGGCAAATTATCTTGCAGAGCATCTTCAAGAGTTTCTTGCACAATCTTTCAAAGAGAAAACAAACAAGAAACTTTTGATTTCCTCTGAAAATGGGTTAGTGTTATACCCAATAGAAAAAACGACCTTTTACTCTTCTCCCTGCATCAAAAATGAAGACAACTATGATATTTTAAACATTTCCCATGATAGGAAGCAGTGAGTTCTCTGTAGCCTGAGAGAGTGCTAGTGGTTTGCTTTGAATCAAAACAAAGAGGGCATTTTTGGGGCCCATCAGCAGGCAATGCAATTAATTTCCTCCGTTTGAAATATCAGAGAGGCTGAGGAAGTAGGACAGTATGAACGCCGCTGCACAGACTGCTTCTCCAGCCAGGTATAACAATAATTCCCTGCTGTGGTTTGAGGAATGAATGGTTAGAGGGTTGGTGAGTGTTTTTGCAATTCCTTTTCTCTGAGAACATCTACAATGAATGTGACCAAAACCCATGGACATGTTGCTTTTGTGTCACCACTTTTCTATTTTTGTGTGCAAAATCAATGGCAAAGAAAGCAATTTTTCATCTTCACAGCATTAAAAAAGCTCTAATACAACCAGTTTAAATTTGATTTGCTGCGGGCAATAGCTTAATCGTGGCTGCCAACAATAGATTTAGATTGGTGCTTTAAATGCAAAATAAGATATACACTGCGGCTTTTCACACAAAGAAACATTTTGTATTGACAGCAATAAACACAGCACAAACAAAAGAACTGTCAAAAAAAGAAAAAATACAAAAGACAACAGCAATTAACTGCTAGTGTGAGACTGGCTGTTAGGGATGGGAATCTTGGAGCAAAGTAGACAGTAGACTTTAAACAAATCTGCCTGATTGCCTGCACTGACATCTCCCTGAATGACAGGGTAGACAGTATGGAGAGGTCTCCCTTTGATGAGTTATTAAGACCGTGGCCAATTCCATTTATACCACATAGGGAAGGAGCCATCAGCACAGCATGAAGACCATTACCACTGATGCCTGTGTATTTAAAGTTAATTACAGTCATTTGAGTTATCTGTGTGGTTATGTGTTTGATCTCTCCAGCCAGACAACAGTTTTTTTGACCTGTGGTCTCCCTGAGTGAGCGATATTTCATTTTTCAGTGGCAATTTCTAATAAAGCCTGCTTCATAAAGAGTTTCTAATTTGTATCTAATGATGGTATTAATTGTACAAAAATAATTTATTATGGATTTATTGATCCGTAAATCTTTGTTTGCAAAGGGTTTAAGATGTAAAGATGCTGAGTAAAAAATAACCCTGGCTGTGGCATTATAAGTGGTCTATTAGAAAGCAATAAACTACTGACTCAAGGTACATCAATTTTATATCATGGTCACAGAGACCAAATTTATCAAGATCTCCAGACTTAGTCCTCTTAGAAGGCTTGGTTAATCAAACATGGTCTTAATGGAAATTAAAATTTGTAATGGTAAAACTAACCTTTGGTAATTTTACCATGATGAAATGATGACTGCGTCATCATTATTGTCTAATAAGTGAGCCAGCCTCCAAGTATAAAGTGGAAAGAAAAAAAAGAAAGAAACAGAATGGAATATTGAACTAAAAAGCTATCATGTTAAATTTAAGCATTTATGCAGCAAAATGTGTAGGTGTTGTGACTGATCATAAATTAACATCTGAACATCACAATAACTATATTACAGGAAAATTTTCAAAGTTGTTAGCAATTCTGTATAAAATAATGTTAAACTATAAGGCCGTGGATATATTTTGCTGCCCTTAATTTTGCTTACTGTGTGGGGACTGAACTTTAAAATGACAACAAATTCAATAGTTTTATTACACCAAAGAGTCGTATACATTATTAACGAGACTGGTTACTATGATCACACTGATACACTGTTTCTTTCATCATGAAATTTTAGGATTTGATTTATGTTAAAATGACTTGGTTTATTACACTGCCCTGCATCAAAAAATACAATTTCTGGTGTTTTCCAGGAAATAGTTGATATTACCTAATTCAGTGATGCTCAAAAATTCAAAAATACCAATAAAATTATAATAATAATATTCAGTCACATACAGTTTTGTCACAAAATGCTAATAAATTTTTTCCACATATGGTCCATTTGTGCTCATTGTATTCCAGCGTCTCCAACACAGTTTGCATCTATTCATAGGTTTCTTTAAACTGGACAGAATGACCAGTTGGCACAGATGCAAAGTAATTGTCATTACGCAGTAGGACACATTTTAGGCTGGCTTTTGAGCTGTCAGTGAACAGCCTCCACTCATCTGCATCATGACCTTCAACAGCAACACAATAGACAAAGTCATCATCCATTTTAAAGAATGGAATAAGATCCTTCTCACGTTCGTTCCTGGAGCCAGGAGGTTTTCCTCACTGAGCCTAGACCCAAGCAACTCAGCCGCTTCCTTCGGCAGATCCAAATCTCGTACTGAGTCATTTAACTCTGGCTGAGTGAATAACTGGGGAACAGATGAGCTACTAGAAGATGGATCTTCAAAGTCCTCATCACTAGAATGATGTACATCTGGAGACAAAACATCATCAGACTCTCCTCTGTCATCAACTAAGCCAGTAAAAATGGGAGGTGGTACTTCATCTGGATGTGGTGCAGGTCTCATTGCTGATGGCAGGTTAGGGGAACTGATAGATGATTTAGTTTTGGAACTGTATCCAGAAATATTGACTAAACAGAAGTAGCAGTCATCAAAGTGATTCTGTAGCTCCCTCCATACCATTGGAATACCAAAACCCAAGCTCTTTCTCTTTTCCTTAGTCCATGCTCGGAGGTTTTCGACACGCCCGGCAAACTGAATGAGGTGCCCATGGCTTGTCTTGGTTGCCCAATTTCATACCAAAAGTATGCAAAGCAACGTAAGGCAAAGTATCCCTTTTTTACAAAGTCTGTTACGTTTTGTTGCTGTTTGGATTTAGTGACGCATCCACGCAAAAAACATCTGGATCATCAAAACATATTTAATTTTTACATCACAGATATTGATTGATAAAGTTCAGGCTCTAGAAGTAAAATAAAAGCTAGTGCTAATATTTAAAGGACAAAGACAAATTTTGCTTTGTCCTGTTTGTTTTCTTCTCTTTCCCCTCACCCCAGCTGATTGCGGCATATGGCTGTTTACCCTGGTCCTGGTTCCCCCGGAGGTTTCTTCCTGTTAAAATAGTTTTTTTCTCCCCACTCGCCAAGTGCTGCTGAAATGGGATTAGAGCCCGACTGACAGGATTTTTAAAACCGATACTGGTACAGATATTTGGTGATTTAAAAATCCGATATTCTGATTTATTGAATAATATTTTTTTTCTTTCAGACACAGAAAACACAAAAGATTTCCCTAATGTTTGTTATGTGCAGTTATTCATTTATTCGGTTATGCCCTGCGCAACTCTACTCAGATCAGCTGGTTGTGGTGTTTGTGGCGTCCCAAACACGTGTTGCCAACAGGGAAGTTGCACAGTGCCCTGTGGTGGACAAACTGTGCAATGTCAACACTCATTGCATGGTTGAAGGGTGTTTCTCCTGTCTCTTCTTTACTTTTTAAAGTTTCATTTATCAGCCTTTGTAAAAGCTGAAACTGATAGATTGGCAAATAGCTAATATCAGCCCAACGACAAATCGATGGGGCTCTAAAGGGGATTTCTGGGTTTCTTCTATAATGTTGTTGGGCCTTTAAGTTTAAAAATATAAAGTGCCTTGAGGTGACTTTTGTTGTGAATAGGCACTATATAAAAACACTTGAACTGAATAGGGAGAAGTTAACTGAATAGCTAGTGGACAGACACCAGTGAAAGTGATGTTTTACAGCCTGACAATCCAAACATTTGCCTTATTAATGCTTAATAAAGCTCCATTACATATTCATCAAAGATTTATTACTCATCTATAAAGCTTTAATTTACTTGCAGTAAACCCTTATAGACAGAAATAGGTACCCCCTTACTGGCAGTGTTCAGAGGCACTAAAGCATGCTAAATGTGGAAAATTAAATGTGATTGGCATTCTTCTTCAAAGCCACACTTGAACTATTATTGATTTGAAGATATGTCAGCAGAAAAAGGTAGATTATGCAACCTTGTGTCCTCTTTGTCCACTGCTCTCTAGACATATTTCTGTTCCAGTTAAGCTATTTCATCATACTTGATGGACAGGAACAACATATTTGCTTTATGAGTAGAGCAGATCTGTCAAGCTGCCAGTCACCCACTGCTACAGTTAGCTGACTGATTGATTTAGATGCAACTTCCCTTGAGAGTGACATTGTTGTTTTAATGACACTGTCCCTTATTTGCCTTTGCATTTTCCATCCATCTCTTCTGTCTCACTCTCTCTTCATATGTAAACCTCATGTACCATTTTTCCTTCCCTCCATCCTTAATAGTCTTGGGAATGAACACCCCAGCCCCTTGACTTCATTGATGTAGGACACAGATTGTGCAAAAGGCATGACGTTTACAGAAGACTGGTATGCTCATCGACAGTAAACAGTGGACTTGTTAAGTATGATCCTGTAAATGTCATGTTCTTTAACTGAAGAACCTATCATACTTTAAGATCCATTATTCTGCAAATAATACTTTAGTTTTCTGGCTTAAAGCAAAAACATGAATATTTTTTTCAAACTGAAGTTGCTGTCATCTGAACTTCTTGTGAGTTGGAAATCGGTCTTTTCAGAGCAGAGCTTGTTATTTCTATACCTGTTTCCTAGCTGATGGCCCAGTGGGGGGTAAATTACATTGCTTGAGCAGGGAGGCAGTCACTCTCCAGCCGTCTTCTTATCAGCTCAGCCTGCAAGCTGCACGAACACAGAGCTGTGATGGGTGGTTGGGGGGAGACAATATCAGCAGCTGTGAGGAGAAACGATGACTCACTTCCATAGTGCCCTAATCTTATGATGTATGCAAGCAGAAGCAGGTATGGCATACATCAGCTTCAACTGCATGGCTATATCTATGCAATTTCAAGTATGAAGGTGTGAAACATTACCAAAGGCTTCAGCCATAAAAACATCCTGCTCAGCCTTTTAAAAAGTGTCCTTTTTGTCATCGTTTTGTATTGTATTCACAGCCAATCATGTTGGCTTAGCTTCAGACACAAAGAAAACCTGAAGGATAAAACCAGACGGTGGTACTGCAGGAACATTATCTTTAAAGATCCACAGTTCTTTCACCCTTTAGACATTGGCCCTCTTTTTTATCTGCAGGTGAGTGTTGATCCATGTGACTTCACAGTGAGGAATACTATTTTCTGATAATATAATCCCTCCTGTGGTCCAGGCCCGGCTGTGTATCTCTTATATCCATGTCCCACCCCAGGAGAGTCTGACACGCAGCCTCATAGTTTCTAGGCTGAATGCCTCCCTCGTCCTTATCGTTCCTTCCAGATTGTGATTCCAATGTGCAGGAAGGATGGGAGGATGGACAGTGAGGAGTGTGTTGCTGTGCTGTCCGATTAAAACAGGAAGTTTTAACAGGCAGTCCAATTAGTTAATCACAATCATACTTCTTTTTTGTCCTTCATATTTACACCAGGTTATTGCAATATAGCAATGTCACAATTTCACAGAATCAGAGAGGTTTAATTTTTTTTAGAATAATTCTGATTTCTGCATCACAAATTGCATTATTTCAACCAGACATGAAAACAGTGAGACAGTGTTGTTGGTCATCTCTCTTAGTTTTCTTTCTTTCTCTCTCCTTTTAGTCAGCAGATGTCAGTGGATGAGGTGGGCTGTTCTCCATAATCCATCATGGATATCAACTACTGGCCATTTTCCCATCCCATAACATCCTGTCTGAATGGTTCCTGCTCCATAACACCTCCCTGTGTCTGAGCTGTGACGCCTGGGACTCACAGACATCATGACACAGATGGACTACAAATACAGCCTGCTGGGCTCCACAGTGGAAGACTACCGCAAGAGGCCACTACTCCTGCAGGTGGATGAAACACCTATGAACCTGTTTGCAATTCTGGCGGTAAAACGAGATCTGCCAAGACGATGGAGCACCCTGGGGTGCTTCAGAAAGCTCCGTCTCTACAGCTTCCTGTTTGGCCTGGCCGTCATGTTTCTCATCATGGCTTCATACGTTTTGACTGGGGACAAAAAAGGCCTCCTCCTCACCCCTTCTCCTTACCACTTCAGCAGCCTGGTCAGCCCAGGACCTTTGGCCTTTAACCTCTCCTCAGTCAAGGACTATGTACATATCAAAATGGTGGTCAAGTCCATCACATCCAAGGTGGAGTTTCAGAGCAGCAGACCACTTCCAGAGCTTAAAGCGCTGATTAAGAGTGAGCCACATGTGAGTAACTAAATTATTTTATCTTCTTTTTCCAATTTAATGTATGGACATTGGCCTTGAATATCAAATGTTATCACAAAAATTGATTTGTTTAAAATTGATTAAATTCATACTTCAGTACTATATGCTATTAATATTATCAATTTAATCATAAAAAATATGGCTTAGCCTGAAGAGTCTTGCATTCATTAAATGTGTGGTGAAAAAGTGATTCAAATCAGTATTCCTGCCTACATGCTGTCTACCCAGGGTTCAATACGGCTACACTGGTGTAATTCCCCACTGGCTGCAGTGTCTAATTTAATTTATAAAGAGATAAACCTGCACTGAAATCCTTGTATAACACTTTATGCCAAAACAGATAATTGCATAGTGTCCCCTTAAGCTCAAAGTCATCCCGAGGTCCTTCAACATGTTGGCCTTGCGGCTTTCTTACTGTCCGTCTTACCTCAAAGCCTGGTTCAATTAATTGCTAATCCTAATGATAATGGCTTGTGCTTGGGCTATTTGCAATATAACTAATTTCTTATTGAACAAGCTAATGAATCGGAGAGAGTGGCTGCGGGACAATCAATACTGCATCTGTGGATGGATCCGGCATTAATTGTCCTTAAAGTAGCCATGTCTTACAAAGTGAGTCATAGTGAAGTGGTTCTTTGCAGTGTTTCATCAACAAAAAAACAAAAAAAAAAAGAAAGAAAAAAAAACTTTAAAAGATGAAAGAATGGATGTATGTTCATGTTCACTGCTGTCAGAAAATAAAATTTGGTGTTTGCACCTCCACACATGCTGAATGGTGAAGTTGGAGCCCTATTTAGGAAAGTGAGTGTGAGGATAATGGATCTGAGTTTGATTTTTTTTTTTTTTATGGCCACAAATTGCAATGTTTTCATCTCACCAAATCAGTCCCCCAAAACCCAATTCAACTAATGTTCTTTTTAACTGTGGAAGACCAGACTGAATGCAAAAAAGCCTCCTAAACAAGGAAAAAGTAAGGATGGCAGAGCAGCAGCTGTACAGATACTATGAAGTCTGCTGGTGTTTGTTGGAACATTGTTCATCTAATGTGGATGTCAACAAATTAAGCATGTAGCCACTCGCTTGTGTTGATGTGTCTATACGTCTACAGCCAATTTACTGCAAGGCTGATCCACACAGAGACCTCATTCTCTTGCACAAACTTGACAGTTAGAACCCCCCCAGAAAGTGTTTGCCTACCAAAATAGGGGTCTGTAGGCTATACAAAAAAGTTTTTGAAATAAAAAAATGTCTGCCTTTAATGAATAAAGGAAAGACTGGAATGTATTCATCTTCCACCATACAGCTTTAGCAATGATAATCCAGATTTTACAAAGGGCTTTGTGTGAAATGTTTCAGGAATTAAACTGACTCAGCAGATTGATGCAACCTGCTTTCTCTGCCTTTTACAGATGTTTTCTGTTATCCCTCGCAAATTCCTGCCTGGTGTCAAGAACCCCTGCTGGTATGAAGAATACACTGGGAATATCACTTCTGACCCATACAGGACAAACTTATATGGACGCTATTCGCGGCGCTTCCGAACAGCTTTCCAGCGTTTGAGGAACACTTTCCATGAATATTTGCTTCACCGCAACAGGAAACTCTACCGCATGCGGTGCCTTCCTCATTTCTATATCATTGGTCAACCAAAGTGTGGCACAACAGACCTGTATGATAGACTGAAGCTGCACCCGGACGTCAAGTTCACGACTTTCAAAGAGCCACACTGGTGGACCCGCAAGCGGTTTGGTGAGTAAAGACCACTGCAATTTCCCAAGGTAAAAGCATCCAGGCTGGTACACGATAATGAGAGCCTGGGAGCTTTACATGTGTGAAATCTGACTCTCAGGGGACTCCAGAAAAGCACTAAGTGACAGAATTTTGAAATCTTCTATACCTTAACTATCATTATATTGTTAGGATGTGTGAACTGCTGTAATTATATTCCACAATTTCTCCACATTTCAGAAGTTAATTTGGGAGAAAGCTCTTTGGGTACTGACTGACAACTTCACACTATGTCAAGCTGAGACTTTTCTGCAAGAAATACACCAAAAACTTTCATAGTTTTTTTAAATGTAAAACTTAGCTGGTTGCGAGCCCTAGATGTGACATTTATTATATATTTCTGATGCATGCAGTTCAGTCTCCCAGTGCAATTACAATACTACAGAGAAATTTATATTCAGAACAAATGCTGTGCATTGCACTGAATATAAACTGCTTATTTTGTATCTGAGAGTTGCAAAATTGACACCCCTAATAGTGTGTTTACCATCTTTATTCAGCAATTTGAAATCTAACCTGTGAAATCTAATCTTTCTCTTTCCCCCTCCTGGGTGCCTTTGCACCTTCGATTGCCTCTTACCAGTGCAGCTTTCCCGTTATGATACATGTGGTTAAGCTCATGTGCTAACAACACTCATCAACAGCTCAACTAGAACTATACGCAGAAGGATCTAGATTAACTGCGCTTTACTGTCATCTGTGACATAGATTTGTCTCCGTGGTAGAAACCACTTGAAAGGAGCATAAAAAAACAAAAACAAAGCTTCTTCAGACACATTGAACCCACGCATGCTGTTTCTTTGCACTTGTTTAGCACGTTAATGTTGCAGTCATTCCTTATGACACATCTCTCCACCGTGAAATTTGCTTCCCTCAGCTACTACTTGTTACTTCATTTTACATCTTTTGAGCTGCTCCCTCTGTGCATAAACTTGAAATTTCTACTTTCACACAGTTATAATATATGTTATTATAATTATAGGTTATTATAATTCTAGGTTTATTTAATTACACAGCAAAACCTTTATGATAGAGCTGTTGCATAGAGGCATTTATGGATGTTACTTCTTATTGGATGTAATACTGAATAAATAATGGATAAATATTGGAAATACTTGCCAATTTCGTGGAGACTTTAACACTATCTGTAAATATATTAACTTGTATGTTTAGACACACACTACTTACTGCCAAAATTCAGGCTTACAGTGTTGGCACTCAAGGAGTTTGAACAGGTGGTAACTCAAACAAGTCATTTAGACAAACAAAGAGAAAACCCTGTGCGTCAAGAAGTAAGAGCCACCTCGCAGCAGACATCTGGGTGGTATGGCAGTTCTAACAGTGTGGTTGCCATTGTGGTGTTCTTTCTCCATGAGCATCTGTGATGTAAAAAGAACCACCACACCATCACAGATGGGATTAAAAGCCACGCAAGCTGCGGGAGTGAGACTGAATGCACCTAATATGAGCTGAAACCCTTCTGAACACTCTCAAGTTTAATGTTAAATTGCTTGTTTGGTTTGATCAGGTCATTTTTTTGACACCATAAAGCCTTTAGTCCATTTCCTCTTACATCTGAAATATTTTTTAATTACAAATTTGCAGTAAGAATTTTAAGTAGGCTAATATTGTTTTTCTGTCTCACATTGTTGTCCCCATATAGGCAGATCATCACCATCCCCAATACCTACAGTATGTGTTTTTTGTTTCCCTTTATAACTGAAATAGTCATTAAGACTCATGAATAATGGAAATTCTTCAGCAGCCCAAGATACAGGCATCAATGAGTGAGTCAGTGCATGTGTGCCTGTATTTGTGAAGAAAAAAAAAAACAAAGATCAGCAATTAAACTGTAGGGCAACGATTTGCCTCCTGACTGATGGCTCCGTTTACAATCAGCTCTGATTTCAAAATCAAAAGCAGAGACAACGGCTTTCTACTGAGTTGTGTATATGCAGTGTGCAGAGTATCTCATAACTCTACTTTAATAAATGAAGCTGCACTATCACATGAGTTCAGTATGAGCACTCAATTTACATTGTGATTTCTGGAGATAGGGGCTATTCTTCTGCTCAGCAGTGACTGATACAGTTTGTTTTGTCCAGAGCTGTCTGTGGAAAGATTACCTGATGATTTGAATAATTTCACTCATGGCTTTGGTGTAATTCCGGTTAAGGGCACTACATACAATATTGGCCACACTCTTCGGAAAAATATCATCCAAATTCTCACCACAAATATCAAAAGAGGCTTAACTGTCACAGCCAAATCTATCCCTTTGAAGTTTATCCAGTTGCTGACTATGCCCCTAATCCCTCTGAGACTCACAAAACCTAATTGGTGGATTGATCAGTCTGCATGCAATACTTATTTTAATGGGTTTAGTTTGAGTTGATAATTATTTGAAGCTCATAAAGCTGTGGACTGTGGATGAGTTGTTTTCCTTAATTTGTCTGCCTCATGCTCATGTTTTCTGCTTCTTGTGATGTTGCATAGCAGCAAATGCAGCTATATCCCAAGGACATAGGTCCCCCTCAGTTACTGTCCCCCTCATTTGGCATGCTTTCATCTTTCCTGTCACTTTCTTTCTCTCTGTTCCTTCTAGTCTTGTACTTCGGGCCATGCGCTGCTCATCAGAACTTTTCTCCTAAGGCATCCTTTGAGAACTCTCGGAATTCAAATGGTCTTGTTTTGTATTTATTTATTTCGATCCCCCTTGAGGCTCTGCTCAGTCAATGCAGTGAAAAGGTGATTTGATGCGATCTGCGCCACATAACTTTCTTAGAGGAGCAGTTTGAATCTTAAGCAGATGTGTCGGCTGTGTACAGTTCCCATCAAGAAACACAGCCTACGTGAAAATTGCTCTACGTTTAATTCATATCAAAAAGCAAAGGGACGAAAAAAAAAAAGAGAAGCACTGAAGCGAGACTCACCAGAGCCATCACACCTCATGCAAGTGTGACTGTTCTGGATGAATAATGATGCAGACTGGGTGTTTGGAGACTTTACTCGAGTTTTCTAATCATGTTTTCCTGCTAAGAAAGGTGTTTTAATGGGACACCATCAAAGCATCACTGAAAGTAACAGCCGCCTGAGTTACCTCATTATCCTTATGCTGCAT
Organism: Paratilapia polleni; assembly: GCA_015106735.1. Classification (NCBI taxonomy): domain Eukaryota; kingdom Metazoa; phylum Chordata; class Actinopteri; order Cichliformes; family Cichlidae; genus Paratilapia; species Paratilapia polleni. The sequence goes on along the minus strand of VUQI01038751.1, from coordinate 12,752 downwards.
GGATACTCCTAAGTCCTAAACCGTATCTCCACAATTGCCTACTAAATTATAATTATACTGTGCACCACAGCAGCTCAGATGGAAAACACATTTGCTAGTCCTGCATTTAAAGGATTAACTTGACAGTGGCCCTTAATTGGAAACACAAGAAAGTGAGCCAAGACAGTACTCCCTGCTGAATTTGGATTGGATCTTAACTTGGATTTTATTAGGTCACCCTGCAGTCAGGACAACAACAAAGCCCTAATGGCCCCCTTTAGTGTGAGCACAGAAACACATGTAGAGATGCGGGAAGGCAGGAATAAAAACACACCCACTTTTGCTCATAGATTCCCACTTAAAGCCATATCCACTCCAACAGGTTTTCAGCATTGTAAAGGTGTAATATCTTGCCAGCAATTCTAAAACATACCTACCTAAAAGTCCCTGTCTTTTTCTCCGCCAGGTATCATTCGTCTCAGTGAGGGCTTCCATGATCGATACCCAGTGGAAGACTACTTGGACTTGTTTGATCAGGCTGCTTACCAAATCCAGGGCAACCTCACAGCAAATACCAGCGGATCCAGCCAACCTTACACCATCATAGGTAAGCAAAATGACAATCAGTTCACATTTGTAGAAATTATTCAGCATACAGTTAAACTATTATCAAATAACAAACACACTAGGTTAAAATTTATTGCACTATTTTCTAACTGGGCTCTGCAGATAAAATATTAAAAAAAATATGAGTGTGCTTTAATTAGTCTTAACAGCAAATATATGAGCTCACTATATAGCTGATAGTGAGGTTTTAAACCGCTTCCTAATTGGCTAACAACCTGTCAATCACAAATCGTTAGCCAAAGCGCATACCACACATAATCCTCTTTGTAGAAACATAGTATGAGCAAGACTTACAAAATAGACTTCATTTTTTTATTCAATATGACCCAAAATGAGTGACTGAGCCCATAAACTCAGCAGGAAAGTGTCTACAGAGGTCAGTACAGAAAGCCGTATTCCCATAGACTTCAATAGGGCCGGAAGTCTTTTTGCAACCACAGCTATCACCATCTGGTGACCTTCAGATAGAATGCAGGTTTAAGGCACTTCTGCACTGGCTTCATTTTACTGACCCAGAAGCTATGTCCATGCTTTATGTCTATGGTTTAAAATTGTAAATAAAAGCCACTAAACATCAAGCAAGGGAATGTTTTTCAAAAAAACAAAAAAAATTTAAATATTTGTTTAAAGGGAGTCATTCTAACAAATGTCTGTCTAACTAATGTTTATTTACATTATTTATTTGCATTTCCTCTCTGGTTGCACCAGACAGTTTACTGGTTTAAAAAACTACTATAATGTCATGTCTTTTTTTCTGGGTGGTTATTGGCAAGTCTTTTGCTCACCTTAATGCGGCTTTGCCTAAACACCAGAGATGTATACTAATTTACTCCATTTGCCACTTGCACTCACTTGCCACATATGTGCAAATGCCCTGAGGAGTGAGCCCAAATCTGGTTCGATTTCCAGGTGGTTGAGACTTCACTGAATGTCATTTCCCTGCTCTGTTTCCACAAGGTTTCCCGTCTATTGCTACTGTAACTTGCTAACAAAGGCAGAAAACACCTTTAAAATATGATTTTCATATTATCAAAATTCAATTCAAACAAGTAGTACAATGCCACGACTTTTGGAGTGAAACATTCAGCACAGCTGAATGCCTACATATAGTTGCCCTGTGTCTATTGCATAGCAGCCTTCAGTGGCCATGCTAAACTTACATGGGTGAGTAACATTACCTTCCTGGTTTATGCCCCAGAGCAGGAGTTTAATGGTTCTAACAAGGACTGCCAGAGAACAGGGGAATGTCATAAAAGTCTGATCAGCCAGGAACTGAACCTGGTACTCATTGCTCAGACGATTAGTAGACATGTGGCATAGGTACTAACCACTTGGCAATTGGTTTATCACGCATTATGCAAAATGCTGAGAGCAGGAGCAGAGATTCAAATGTGGAAGTTTTGCAAGTCAACAGAAACAACCTGAGTGCAAGGATAGAGGGGTTCAGTAGGAGGACAAGTAGTCTGTGCAGGCAGCAGTTTGTCTAAGGGCAGACATACAATTTTGAGCAAGAGCAGAGCAAATCTGTACGATCAGGGATTATTTGAGTGCAAAGGCAAAGTTTTGAAGGAGACTATTACAATGAAAACAAGAACTCATGCTCTCAAATTAAATGACCCTTGAATAAATACACTGTGAATAATATATGGTGACAGAAACCGTAAACAGTAAATTAAAACCTAGCCTTACCTTTGAAGAGACAGTTGTTAACCTCTTGTTTAAAGTATAAATGCAGTTTAAAACTAACCTTCATCAAATCCTAGTCCTAACCCTAAGCCTTCATATTGCAAACTGATCCAAATGGACTTTGTATTTAATATGAACTCCTGGCATAAGGTTGCATAGAACCCAGACACTGAATATCCTATTCTGCTTTTTGTGCTGTGCAAGCAAAGTAAAGCGTAATATCAAACTCAGCAACCCTTAGCGTGGCACATTATGACAGGAAGCTGCATATCAGCATTTGTCTACATAAAAAACACAACCCAACTATTACAGGATGATTGTCTTCAGAATAACATGTTATTGAGAAGCTAAGAGAACAAGATACAGATGATAGCATGCAAGACATCTTGCTAATCACATCTTGGTAGTTTTCATAGCACATTTCCTGTTCAGTGTAACCTCTGCCTTCCTGTTTTGTTTCACAGTTTCAGGGAACAGCTATTGTTCCCCACTTTCTGCTGAATTTTATTAGTTACTTAGGTCATGTGTCAGTGTTGTGATCTATCTGTGGAACGTGGCCTGACAGTATTCTGTACCCTCATCAGGTTGCAGCCAATAGCATTCGGCCCGGGTTGAGCTGACACTTGCTTTAAACTTCGCTTGTAATCTTGTCTCCAATATTACAAAGCTATTATTATAGCAGCAGGTAGTGAGGGTGAAGCATGGGGCTGCACTGTAGCAGCCACTTTCACTTTAGCGAGTGAAGGTATTTTTAAAAGAGCTAGTGACTCAGCCTTAAAGAGAGGCTCTAACAGCTTAATAATACTGGACTTCCTTCTGCCTCACTTAGCCACTTCACTGAAGTGCAATATAAGGGAATCATTGTTTTGTGTGTGTGCTTGTGTGTATGTGTGTGTCAGGACAGCAGTAATATCCGCAGCGGGGTGGTGAAGTCTTACAAACCTCCTTCCTCTATCTGCATATCCTGTTTCCAGCCCCTCTGCGTCTATCTGTTCCTGCCCCCCCTTGTTTAATCATCTCATCTCAAAGAAATTGTTTAACCACAAAGAAAAACAGATTTTAATTTTCAACAGCAGGCTTTTCACACTGGATTTGGTGCATTGGATGCAGCTTAGCATGTTGCACTGTTTTGTTTCCCTCTTTAAATAAATAATCCTAGTTATAGGGGTGTGGGAGCAAAGCCCCGCTCAGTATTCACACGATGCCCTGGGAGAGCCCAGCACGGTGCAGGCCTATGGCCAGGATCTTGGGCTTCTGATTCTCTTCAACCCTGGGCCAAGACCAAGCCACTGTGAAACACCAGAGGCAGGCTGTCTCCTCCATTTGTTTGTCTTATTACAGCCTCTCCTTATGGACCATAAAAAGCCCTTTTAATGGACACAGATACCTTTAAATAGACTTGATCACAGTGTGTATCATTTTAGGTGTTAACAGTATTAGCAGTGATCCTGTTTCACTCTCACTGTTTTCATCACAGAAAATAGGTCCTGGCTATCATCCCTTTTTCTGAGGAAGGGAGGCAGATAAGGATCCTGTTGTGCTCCTTCCAAATACATCACAGCTTCACTTCACAGATAAGAGGATAATGAAGGCACAGACAGCCTAATGAATCCTGGATATCACTTCTCAGCATAGCTTGATAAAGTTTCTGGTCCCAAATTGTTTGAGAAACGATGTCCTCTGACTTGTTATGAGCACCAGTCCGGACAAGGGTTTGTGGACTGTAGTCCTTCTACTATTTTTCTCACAGCTGGAGATGTAGTTGCTCTTGCTTTTTTTTTTGAGCACTTGTTTTAGAATTTATTTCTTATTTTATTGACCTTTGTTTTCTTTTCTTTTTTTTTGCTGTTAGTTCAAGCCTCAATTTAGAGGCTATATACAGTATTTTAAGTTGACACAAACCTCAGAAAATTACATAAAACCATAATAAAGCATGATCTAAATCTCAGACATTCATTCACATGTGCTGACAAACTCAAAAGAGAGTCCTGTTAGAAAGTGGGTTTTAAAAATAGCTGCTGCTAACAACTTTTTTATTTTCTTGATTCATGGTTATTATTTCTAATAACCACCCAAAAACCAAAAATGAGGACATTAAGTCTGATATTGTGCTCGGCATGAGGAATGGTATTTTTTATGGATATTAATCAACAGCACTTTCATACATTTTATTGTAAAAAAAAGTTTATGGAAATAACACAAGGAACATTAAATAACAGTAAAATGGTGTATTACTATAATATTTTTAGAGCCCGACCGATATATTGTTGGGGCGATATATCGGCCAATATTAGCTATTTGCTGATATATTGGTATCCACTTATAACGGCCGATAAATGAGAAGCAATGAAGAGATGGAAGAAACACCCTTCAACCATGTTATGAATGTTCATGTTGCATAGTTTTTCCAGCAGAGGGCACTCTCCAACTTCTCTGTTGGCAACACCTGTTTGGAACACCACAAACACAACAACCAGCTGATCTGAGCAGAGTCAGGCAGAGCGTAAACGACTAATCCACAACTTGTTGTGAAAATAAAACAAGATTACTTTTAAACTGCATTGTCATATTATCTCAGTAAGGACTCGTAAGTAATTACACATAACAAATGTTAGGGAAATCTGTTTATGTTCTGTGTGTCTAAAAGGCAATTAAAGTCAAAAAGAAATCACCTGATATATCGGTATTGATATCGATCGTAAAAATCCTATATCAGTTGGGCTCTAATATTTTTACAGTAGGAAACTGTTGTTGTAGATTACAGTAGGTGTAAAATAACAGCTACATGTTGGAAATTCTAGCTGCCAGTACTGTACTGTAATTTAACAGGGAACTTGTACAGTAGATCCTTGGTAAAAATCTAGAAAAACAGAAATAATGAGCCTTTGATGTATTCAGCACACACCAAATGTAACACCAGATAGTGAAAGTGTGTGCATGACTGCATAATATTTATGTGTACGTGTGCAGGTTTTTATTTGAAGCGCTGTGGGTGTATTTTCTAGGAGAAGCCAGTGCATCCACCATGTGGGATAACAACGCATGGGTGTATTTCTATGACAACACCACAAAGGGAGAGCCTCCTTTCCTTATCCAGGACTTTATCCATGCCCTGCAGCCTGATGCCCGCTTCATTGTCATGCTCAGGGATCCAGTGGAAAGGTGGGAGACATCTGTTTCACTGCATTAAAAAGCCAGTAATGTTGCAGATACAGTTGTGAAACGCACGCCTTTGCACCCCTGTCAGAACTGTTTACACTGTGGACACAGACAGATATTTTCCAGGTTTATAGGAAACAAAAGACCTGTTGTCATAAGAAATGTGTTGGCTTTTACTCAGGCAGGCTGCCACACAAGTACCATTATGATGCCTTTATCAGACACGTGGAGACCTTTCTGCTGAATGCCTGTGTGATAATCTGTTCAGACTGGGGTGGGGGGGTTCTTATGTGGTTAATGTTGATTTTTACTTCAGAGAATGTCTAAGCATGCTCTGTGTAATTGCTTCTGTCTGTCAAATCATGGCCTGTGGAACCTCTCCGCAAAAACAATTCTAGGAAAAATGAGTTGCATGCTCAATTAGATTAGCTGTGTCATTTTTATTACATGAGACCTGTTTACAACCTGTACCGCATTTCCTTTATACAATCTTACATTTCAAACCAAATTGCAATGTAGGGTTTATATGGCTCAGTGTTGCCAGCGTTCCCTTTTTTCATACACTGATATAATAAGCGACACTAGACACATTTACTTAGTTATTAGAGCTGAGATTAGCAGTCAGATGAATAAAACTTTAGATCTGAGTCGAGTTCACTGTGAATATTTTTGGTTGGCTTAAAAAAAACGAGATAATCAGCTGCCTTTTGCCGCTTGACTATCCAAACACAAAACATTAACAGATTGACTGGAAACATGGTGAATGGCAACTGTAAAAAATACCACATTGTAGATCTTAATTTGGACATCTGGCTTTCTCCATAAAGGCCTGTCAACTCTGGAACCCATTACTGACTGAAATCAAATTAATAACAGACAGAAAATCTTTCACAAGGGCTGGCTAAAAGCAAACATGAGCAGCCATTTTCAGTTAATTGAACTAAATTATTATTTTTATTTATTTAATCTTCACTTAATTTTTTTCAAGAGAGAACAATGGACATATTATGGAGACCTTTAGATGAAGGAGAAAAAGTCAAGATCAGCACCAGTGGTTTTTGTAAACATCTGGATGGGTTAACAAGTTAAAAGAATTTGCAGTCAGAGGAGGCTGAGGCACTGGGGATTTCCCTTGCTGGACCAATGTGATGATTGTCTACTGTTTAATCAGGAGACATATAAAAAAAATACCAGAGAAGAGAAAATGTATCTGTAATATTACACAGCTTAAACACAACTTTTTAATGCATGAAGACAAAATGAGTTAAAACTGTAAAAACCTGAAACATAATGAGGTGTCTGTTTCACGTTCAAATCTGCTTACAGAGAATCTCTGTTGTCTTGCAGGCTCTACTCTGACTACCTTTACTTTGGTAGTGCCAATAAGTCTGCAGAGGATTTCCACGAGAAGGTGTCAGAGTCACTGCAGCTATTTGAGGGGTGCCTTACGGAGTTCACAATGCGCTCCTGTGTGTACAACACCACTGTCAACAATGCCATGCCAGTGAGTGCTCCCCGCCTCCCGCTTTTGTCTCAAAGCCCTGCTGAAAACCGGCATTTAGCGACCAGTTTATTAGCTGGTGGGAACGAAGAAAGTAAGAAAGGCAGATGGAGAGAAATCCACGCTTCATTAGCAAATGCTAAAGTTCATAGGACAGACTTAATGGAAAGGATTGGCAACACTGTTGGACCACTGAGCAGTTCAGCACCTCAAGCCTCTTTGTGTACTACAAAAGCTCGTTTACAATTGCTGTGAACTTGCTTCTTACTCGTGGACCATGTATTAGTGCCAGGCAGTGCCCGGCTTTTTCTCACCCAGCTTTTCTCAGCTGGGTGAGAAACCTTCTGCCTGAGGCAGACTGGGTGAGACGGGGAGGAGGAGACTGGACTGTCCTCTTTTGGCTTCCCCCTTTAGGCTGCCTTGTATTTAGAGGTGCTGCTCACTGTAACCAACAATCTTTATGGCCCTTCATGAGCATGCTTGCTCTCTGCCTAATGGCCTAATTGTTCATCCGCAAATATCTATAAGAGTTATTAGCCCATGTGAGAAGCATTACAGCTGTCCCTACAGCAGTCTCTCATGCCTGTGGTTTCTCGATAAAGGTTTTAGAGCTTGGATTAGTGTCTTAGGCGAAAAAACAAATAAACCCCAGCACGAGAACACGATTGACCTAAACTGTTGTACCAAATTGATTTAACAAAGAAGGAATTGCTGAGCTGGCTTGTAATCATTGATTCTAAATGGCCTTTCAGTTTTGCTAAAAAGGCAAAAGCACAAGGTATTTTGTGTGCACCTACTGTTCTGCAGTGAACTGTCACAAAGGAATCTAAAAATCAGTTTCAACAACAATTAGACTACCTGCAAATGCTTTGATGAGATCTCACAAAAGATCAGTGTGCTCATTTATTTTTGGGGCTGGAACTAATGAATTGTGTAATGGTTCAATCAATGTCTCAAATAAAATGTCATAAAAAATAATGAGAGATGCCCGTTTCAGATTCCCAAAGCCCAAGCTGACATCATTAAAATGCTTGTTTTGTCCAACAAATAGATTAAAAACCAAATATTTCAATTTGCAGTTATATAAAAGAGGGAAGAACACCTTACTATGACATGAAACCAAATAAAAAAATGATTTTTGACCATAAAGTATTTGGTTCAGTTGCAGGAGGTGAAGTTTCCATCTTTCTCATATCCATCAGTCACTCCAAATAATAAACACTGCACAATACCAGCACACATTCACATGCTCACACCGTGTCTAGCATTACCCAGCCGAATTCATGGAGAAGATGAAAGAGAAAGCTGTTAAAATTTCCTCCCTCTGGCCTTCCCTCCTCCACCTGTTTATCTTTTGAAAAAAGTGCGTGTATGCACCACTTTGCTGAGAAAAAGTGTCTTGCATAGAACTTGCTTATCTCTTGTTGACTTTCTTGTTTTGTGCCCTCAGGTCAGATTGCAAGTTGGCCTATACATTGTGTACTTAATGGACTGGCTGACCGTCTTCAGCAGGGAACAGATTCTGGTCCTAAGATTGGAAGACCATGCCTCTAACAGGAAATACACAATGCATCAAGTCTTTGAGTTCCTTAACCTGGGTAAGTGAGTAAGTGTAGTTATTAGTTATTTCCTCTGGGGACTCTGATCAGTACAGCACAAAACAGCGCCCCAAATACGTACAAATATGGATATATAGTGTAGTAATGGCTGTGATTATTAGAAAAAGGAATGCATCAATCCAAAACAGGTGCTGGTCAAACAAATGTCATATTGAAATGGCAACAGTATGATTAAAATCTGTCTGTGCAGAATGCAAGGGTGTGAAAATCTCCACTTGTTAAGAACTAATAAGTAATCCTTAGTTTCACACACACAGGTTTGAATGTATAAATATGACAGCCAAAAACAGTCCCTTCCTGCTTTATGGAAGCTTCCTTATCTTTTCACACTGATTTATTCCACAGTGTAATTGCCCCAAAGCTCAGATTTAGCTCTTCAAAGAGCTGCCAACATCATCCAAGGTGTGATTACCTTCCAGAGAATCTTCTGCTTCAGAGTCCTTTCTGAGCATTTTGTTGCATTTGTTTAGTGCTGCGGCAAAATCTGAAGTGGTCCAGAAAGAGGGGGTGTGAAAGAAGTGTTTCTGTGTTTTTTTTTACAGGGCCACTGACAAAAGAAATTGAGTCAGAAATCACAAGAAGTCCAGCGTCAAACACCAGGAGGCCAGCTGACAAAAACCTGGGACCCATGCTGCCCATCACTAAAGACATCCTGCGGGACTTCTACATGCCGTTCAATGAAAAATTGGCAAAAGTGCTGCAGAATGACTCCTTTCTCTGGGAGAATAACTCTAAACTCTGAACAACCCACCTCCTGTTACTTTAGTTAAAAAAAAATGCACTTATGCATCAACCAGCCCCTTTGGGTTTCATCTCTCTCAAGTGCCCATTAAAAAAAAAAAATCAATGTTTTTTTATTTAAATTATTTTTTTAAGTTATAAAAGCAGAGATGAATCAAAAATAGCACAAGCAAGTGTGGTGGTTAATGTGTGAGAGTGTGTGTGAGAGAGAGAGTTGGTGAATACAAGAGATGCTGGCTGGTCTTGATTGTTGTTTTTTTTAACCAGATGTACAAAATTAAATAGTGAATCTAAAGATATTAAAACAGGGTCTTATGTTGTCTTTTTACGTTTGGTTTGATTAATTAAAAGACAGAGCTGAAAAGATGAGATCTAATAGTTTTTGTCCTTTTCTTCCAAGACAGTGAGAGAATACTCAAAGAGGTAAATTACTTTGATTGTACCTTATTCGTAATTTGGAGGCTTGTAAAAATGGCACAGTGAACCAAGCTCTAAAGCATCGTCTATAATCTGAGCACAATGGATTAGTGGAACAATAGCACCCTCTATTGTAAAGTATGTGTAGCTGCACTCTTGAAATTGGCCTCATTCAAGACTGGTTACAGCTAAAGGGCTAAAAATACAGACATCAAATGGAATATAGGTTGTCTTCAATTGTAAACCAGAGATTTTATCAGAGTAAATTAAAAGCAAAAAGATTTGATTTGTTTTTCTGAATGAAGTTGAAGGATTCAGTTTGCTGAAAGGCAGGAAAGTAATTACTCTGACCATCCCTTTATAATAATTCTCTATCCTTCTGTTGCTGCAGTGTCACGAACAGTTAATAATTATGAATTAGCAACAACCTAGATTAAAATGCTTGTTATTGGATTTGAGGTGATCGAGTCTGGTAAACAATAATAGTAAATCTAATAATAATATGTAATAATATATATTATTATTACCTGGCAGATGACTCTCTGCCAGACAGATATATTGTATTATACAGAATTACTGCATGTGGTATAAAAGATTTCCTGTATCTGTCCTTGTGGCAGCAGAGCTGAATCAGTCTGTTAGAGAAGCTGCTCTGCTGCCTGTCCAATAAGTGTTGCTGAGGGTGGTCAGGATAATCCATGATGGATAACACTTTATTCAGTGACCTCCTCTCCATCACAGCTTCAAAACTGTCCACTTTGCAGCCAATCACAGAGCTGCAGCTCTGATGCTGCTCCCCCAGCAGACCCCAACAAACTGACAGAAAATCTCCGTCATTTGGCTGCACACATTGAAGGATCTCAGGAAATAGAGCCTGTTCATCCCCTTTTTGTACACAGCCTCCGCGTTGGTCTTCCAGTTCAGTCTGTTGTTGATGTGAACGCCCAGATTCTTGTACTCCTCCACCACATCAACATCCTGTTCCAGGATAGACACGGGCCGTGTAGCCATTCTATTCCTTCTGATGATGATTGCCATCTCTCTGGTCTTATTCACATTCAGAAGCTGATGATTTCTCCTAGACTACTCCACAAAAATCATCCACTAGTGCTCTGTACTCTTCCTCCTCCCCATCACTTATACATCCAACCACTGCAGAATTGTCTGAGTGTTTCTGTAGGTGGCATGACCTGGAGTTGTACTGAAAGTCTGAGGTGCACAAGGTGAACAGGAGTGGAGACAGCACAGTCCCCTGTGGAGCTCCTGTACTGCACATCACCAAACCAGTCAGAGCACTGCCCAGTCTCATATACTGCAGTCTGTCTGTCAGGTAGTCAGTAATTCATGAGATGGTGGACTTGTTTACTGACATTTTCTGTAGCTTCTCCCACAGTAGCAGCATGTGTCAAATGCACTTCAGAAATAAAAAGGTGATCCTCACTGTACAGCTGTTACTATCTAGATGGGAGGAAGCTCTCTGCAGCATGTAGATGACTGCATCATCCACTCCTAGATTTGGTCTGCATGCAAACTGCAGAGAGTTGCTAATACACATTGCTAAAATAAATTTAGCAATGCGAAGATTTCTGAACAACTTATTCAGAGACACGGGAGTAAAATGTTACCAGAAACAATTCAACAAATATTTCATGTGTTTACAACAATGCAGAATGATTCAAATTAACATGAGACTGTGAAAATAAAATTAAAGCATAATCCATTCTCTACACCAGAGGGCAGGCAATACTTAACTATACACTGTTGAATCTTAGACTTTTGTAAGACGTTTAACAAGTCAGCAGTACAATTATTAACACCATTATTAACAAGAACAATTATCAAGCATCACTATACTTTAAAAAAATGGGCCTCAATTTTAAATAAGGTTAGAAAAAACTGCCATGTCAGTATTTCGTCCCTGGCAGTACTTAAGACTTCCATTTTCACTTTACATCAAGACAACTTGACCCAAATACCAATGAAAAACCTTTGTTCAGATGTAACAGGAAACTTGCAATCACACATCAATTTAACAACATGAGATCCCCTTCTTCTCGTTGTGCAATCACTGTGCAATCTCAAAGTGCCAGCAATTTCGACTGCTTCGTTCTCACTGAAATCAAGACAATCTGACTGGAAAAATAGTGAATCCAAATCATTTGCATAGTTTGTTTAGAGTTGGACGACTCATCTGGCTGGCTGAGGAGATTCCGCTTCAATGAGAGCCTCCAACCAACTTCAATTTCCTTGGAATTCACAAATATTATCAAAGGGTCTTTCATCCTAGTCTGCGCTGTATCAGAATACACTGACTAGGGGAGACTGGACAAATATTACCTCTAATAAAACTTTTGGAAATCCACATTTAACCCAAGATCCCACTCTTTCAGTTTTCTTAATGAATCACCTAACATGGAACACGGTTATAACAGCAATAGTTGCATATAGTTGGCATTTAGGTTCTGACCTAATCACTTCCCCACAGTGATGCACAAAGCTCAGCACTGCAGAACCAAGCGAATGAGGATTACAAACCTCAGCCCAGGGGAACTTTGAAGTTTAGCCCACAGATGGATGCTGCTGATGTAGGTGGAGCTCATGAAATGCTGCAGTGTGCAGCAGAACAAGCATAGCATGGCAAAGGGGACCATAGACTATATAGGAAATACAGTGCACCAGTGTGCCCACCTCTGTGTTGTTACATGTGACATCTGCAGCAGATATATATACTGTATATATATATATATATATATATATATATATCTATATACAGCTCCAGAAAAAATTAAGAGACCACTCCAAAATTATCAGTTTCTCTGATTTTGCTATTCATAGGTATATGTTTGAGTAAAATGAACATTTTTGTTTTATTCTATAAACTACTGACAACATAACTCACAAATTCCAAATACATTTTCATTTAGAGCATTTATTTACAGAAAATGAAAAATGGTCAAAATACCAAAAAGGTCCAGTGTTTTAAGACCTCAAATAATGCAAAAAAAACCCAAGTTCATATTCAT
>VUQI01038748.1:0-11007 GCA_015106735.1 Paratilapia polleni | reverse complement strand
CTGGTTTTCAGTTTTTTTTTTTTTTTTTTTGTGGCGAGTCCCTCCCTTATGTCTCTGACTCAAAACTGCGCTTGTGGTAGTTCTTGGTACCGTAGGTGTTCCAGGATATTGTTTTACCATGATGATACAGACAGATGGACAACAATATATTAAAATGGACAAGTATTTTACCCTCAAATATGAGACAGCTTCCCTGCAAAGTGACCAGCTGCACTGTAAATTGTCGTTTATGACAATATAGAAAAAAAAATCTGAACAATGTTTTGTTGGTGATTGCAGCTTGCAGGCAACAGCATTTATTAGTGCAAACAAAATGAAGGGCATTTTCCATCCTCCTTTTCCAGTGAGCTACTGTCACTGATGACAGATGACCTGATTCAAAGTTGTGAAACTATGGCCAGAAGGTGCCAGCAGCAGCAGCATTATAGTGTAATAGTAGTGTCACAGCATTATGTGCAGTCACACAGCATAAGTCAAATGTGAGCACAAAAGTAGCCTAGGTAGTATTTTCCCTGGAAATTTTAAGTAGAAGTATGACATAACAGCTTAATACCTTAGTTTAACAATAACTTCAGTAACTTAATCGTGTAACTCTTCAGGAGCCTCCACAATATTGTCACATAATAAAGTTTAAGTTGAAAAATATTATCTACCTGGGATGTTGTATCTTGGGTTGAGCTTTTTAACCAGTTGCTTAAAGCCCTCCTTTTCCACCATTTGGATTGCCATCATATCCTTAACCAAATAATATGTAGTCGCATCAGTAATTTCAATCTACCATTTACTCTTCCTGTCACATGGAATGTATAACTAGCGCGTGCTCCAGCAACAACTTTCAGCTCCAGCAACTTGTTTGAGTCATTTGTTCACTTACGTCCATAGCCTGGTTGCATTCAACAGCATGTTTTTGCTTCAAGTGGCGAAACAAGTTTGTTATTTCCACCTTTAGCGTTAACGGTTTTCTTGCATATTTTGCCAAGTATTGTGCTTTGTTGGTGGCCTGTTTGTAGCAAAACCACTTCCATACCATTTAAGTAGCTCCATTTTTAGGTGCCAAATCATAATCGGAGGCTGGCATACTGCTCTCGCTCTCAGACATGTTTGGGCTTGTGTTGTTGTGCGAGTTAGGGAACGTAAATGCACCGCAAAATTGATATGACTCTTTAACCACGCAAAAATTTATACTGATGTTATTGTGGACAGTATGATATGGCACAGCCCTAATGTTGAATAAATATGCTTTTGTGTCCAGAATCAGAGTGAATGGTGGTATTTACATCTTTCCCTCCATCAAGACTGAAAATGGTGAAATATAACATAGACTTAAACAGTACTGCAGAAGCCAATGTATTTAATAAATGACACCAAACTCCTGTGTTGTTCATGGTATTGAAGCTCTTTTTGTCTCCCATGTTGAACGTCTTGGTTTTGTCAGCCTCTTTCCCTCATTCTCTCACACATACAGTATTTCTTCAGTGTCACACACAGTCCAGTGGGCATTTTCTTGCCCTGAGTGAAGCAATTCATGTCTCCTCTGAAAGAATATTTTTACTCATGTATATTTCATATATATTTCCTCTCCCGCCCCACTAGCACTGCTGCTAAATGTAAACACAGTCCACTATTTATAGAAAATCTGCCTCTGTACTGCAATTCCCCCTTTTCTGACTAATGCCAGCTTTTCAGAAATTTAGGAAAAACAAGTCCACACATTCCTCCCCCACCCTGTTTGTGGTTTAAAGTGTTGTGAATGAGTTATGGCTGAACATTTTCAATTTGCTATACTGCAAACAACTAAATCAGGACAAGTACAGCACAAGCACTAATGACAAAAGGGCACAATTTATAAAATTTTGAATCAAGACTAGTGCAAATTTTACCTGTAGTATTTGTTGATGATAGTTTTCTGGATTCAACCATTTTTTGAATGTCGCTGTCATTTCCATCCACCTTTCTCTCAGCTTATAGAAACTTGTCTAATGAACGTGACATTTTCTTCAGTGCTGTGCTCTATAGTGTAGTGAAAACAGTTAGGGTTTCTCCCCGTCTGTCTTCCAGTTCTGTCACATTCTACCTTGATGTTGCATAAACAAGTTTGCTAAATGTCCGCTGTGTGTGCTAAAGCTTCCAGTGACTCACCTTCCTTCTTGTCATCCTTTAGGCTCGTAATGTAAACACAGGAGAGCTGGCTGCTATCAAAGTCATCAAACTGGAACCGGGTGAGTTACCTCATCTTTATGTCTTTTCCTTTATCTCCCTTTTTTCTCACTATATCCTACTCCTCATCTTTTTCTACTCCCTTTTCTACCTTGTTCTTGCTGGGATGTACATGACTAGTTGACTAGATGTTTAACCAACTAGTACTTCTGGCATCGACTAGCAAGGGCAGCAACATTTAAACGTGTTATTCTTGTTTTATTAATGTACAGTTCAGATATGTTTTAACACCACCAGCCACTACCTGGGGCTGCAGCTATGCTAACCAGCACTGTTCTGCAGTACTTTGATGTACAAAATGAGCAACTGCATGGCAGCTTTATCAGAATAAACTGCAATATAACCAAGAAACCGAAGCCAGGTGTAGTCATCTTCTGCACTGGGGTCTGGACGCTAGCATTAAAGAAACCAAGGCTACTGCTGCTGTTGCCGCTATGGTTAGCCTAACTCTGCAAGCTGATCTGACACTGTGTGTGTTTGCAGCCTTATACACTGCGCAAAGTGTTTTACGTTTCAGCGACATTTAAAATACAATTTGATTAATGAGGAACGTGATTAATGGTTTCATATGGCTCATAAAGTACACTGGAAATATTTGTTTGGCCAGGGTTTAACTTTGTCCATTTTAAAGTGTGCTCAGTTTTAAATGTTTTCAGAGTTTTAGACTAGTCGACTAGTCAAATTTTTTCCTCTTGTTTAAATGACTAGCAAATTAGTCACCAGGAACATCCCTAGCTATATCCCACTCCTCATCTTTCTGTCTAATCCCTTACCTCCCTTTTTTCTTACCATATCTTACTTCTTATCCGTGTCTATTCCTTCTTCCCCCTTTTTCTACTGTATCCTACTTTTCATCTTTTTTATCCCCTTTTCTACCTTTTTCTTACTATATTCTACTCCTTATCTTTCTGTCTATTCGTTTACCTCCCTTTTTCTCATTATATCTTAGTCCTTATCTTTCTATCTCTTCCCTTTTCTCCCTTTTTCTTGCTATATCTTACTCCTCATCTTCTTTTAGTTTACTCTTTTATATCTATTTTGTATTTAGTGTATATATTTCTCTATTAACCTCTCTCTCTCTTAAGTTATACTCCTTTTTTCTCTTTTTTTCCTTCTCTAAGCCGTCATCAACAGATTGTTGTTTTAGTCCTTGAGCACTTACAGATCCTTTCCCCCCTCCCTTTGTCCCTCCACTCCATGGGTTCTTTTCCTTTTCCTTTTCTCTTGTTTATTATTTTCATTAAATAAGGAAAACATTTGAATAATACTTATGATATTACTAAGATTAGGATATTACTAAGATTATTTATATTATAGTAATATTAGGATATTACTAATAATATTCAACTGCTTGGCTGTTTATTGGGTAGATATTTAGTTTTAAGTTGTGGCATTCAGATATTCTTTTTTTTTTGTTTTTTTTTTGTTTTTTTTGTGGTAATAGGTATATTCTCGGCTTCTACCTGTGGCATCCCCCTTACTTTCAGCAATGATGATCACTCCTCGGTTCACCTCACCGTTACCAGCCTTATGACAGTGTGACCAGATTTAGAGGTTTTTCATAACCCCATAGCAACTAAAATAACACTCTCTCTCCCTCTCTGCACCCAGACAGAGCCTGGAGACATGGTGTTCCTTCTGATTTTCTCTCTGATTGATCATTTTACACGCAACTGTAGCTGAAATCCTAGCCCAGCCATAATCTTGAATAGAGATACACCGATTTCAAATATCTTGGCCATAATTGGCAGCATATACAAAAATCGTCTTTTCTTCAATACAAAATTTTGCATTCACAATAAAATAGATCATTAAACTTTACAATTTCCCCAAAACTGCAGTAAATTACAGGATCTTCTTTCACTAAAACAAATGAAAATGAAGTGCACTGCTACTGGAAAGAGATACAGATAATTAACTGAAAATGAGTTGCTGTACACCCACCTTTACCTGACATGTTTTACCTTACCAAACAAAAGCAGGTGCCACGGATTTATATAACAAAACAAATGTCAGGTACATACACCATTTAACAGTACGTTTATAACATCGCCAGATAACAGGACATCGACCCTTTACTCCTTTTCACCCTTTTCTCCATAATTTTCCTTGTAACTGATACTTTCGCTTCTCATACCGAGGCTCATAGTGGCGTTACTGGCTTGTGGCTGGCTCTGAGCTCTGCCTAGCTTTAACTTAAGCCACTTTCCCTTTGTTAGCTTCTTTCAAATGTCTGTGTTCAGCTGGGTGAGGTTTGTTGTTTTGAACGTTTTTGTGGTGGCTCCCCCACGGTTTGCTTTGGCGAACTTTCTATATTCTTCACTCACAGTGAAGAAGTAGCGGGCACAGCCACACGTTAACGACGTCTGGCTGCTCATAGTGCATGGCTATGAGTGTGTGAGCGACTATTTGCATGCGCCACTGTGCTCGTTTTGCACATGCATGAAAAGGACCGGCTCGTAATTGGACACACGTGAGGCTGACTGGCCAGTCACTGGTCCAGGCTGAGAATGCTGAAAATCAGCCTATTCCGGTTCCTAGCCAGTCTTGAACTCATGCCACCTGAAGCTTTGCTATTGATTTATTACTAACGATCTGGAGCCCAAAAAATGGCATTCAAGCGACACCTCTAGACGTTACAGGACAACTGTCGAAATATATCCTACGGCTTTGTATGTTGTGTATTGGCTTTTGTGTAGTGCTCTGTGAATTTAGTCTGCAGAAATCCCTATATTTAAAAATATTGCTTACTTGCAATAGTGATGAACCTAAGGGGAGCCCACTCCTTTGCTTCAGTTTATGCTCCTCTTAGTGGTTCAGACACAAATGCATGAACAGTGTGACACAGACACAAAATAATGAACAAACCCAACTTTCTTCTTGCTTTGTGTTATTCTGTAAGTCATAACAATGTCAAGGTAGATACTAAATTATCACTATAATAATATTTTGTTTGTGTTTGTTAAAGGTGAGGACTTTGCTGTCGTGCAGCAGGAGATTATAATGATGAAGGACTGTAAACACTCCAACATTGTTGCCTATTTTGGCAGTTATCTCCGGTAAGAGAGTATGTGAGTGTGTGTGTGTGTGTGTGTGTGTGTGTGTGTGTGTGTGTGTGTGTGTGTGCGTGTGCCAGATTTGCAGTGCTGTATTTGTTTATGGTTGTTATTAGAGTGCATTTTAATGATATTTAAGTGTGTCATTTTATTTTTCTTTGAAAAAAGTATGCATGTCAGAGAGGGGGAAAAATGGAGACATAAGCTGGTGTGAGATGGACTGAAATGAAGGGGTCATACCTTTTGAGTATATGTGAAGGTGCACTTAGACAGTGTTCTCTTTTTGTGTGCAGAAGAGATAAGTTATGGATCAGCATGGAGTACTGTGGAGGTGGTTCTCTGCAAGATATCTATCACGGTAAGAACAATATGCACCCAGACGCAGAGATACAGTGATTCTAACCAAGCTAGGGTTTTTTGTTTGTTTTTTGTTTTTTTTTATTGTTTTGTTTTTACTCTTTGACATTCATCCATCTCTCGTTTTTTTTCCTCACGATTTCTGTCTTTTTCTGTCTCGCACTCTAGTAACTGGGCCTTTGTCAGAGTCACAGATAGCCTACATGTCACGGGAGACCCTACAGGTAGTGTATACAGTATATTTACTGACAGTGTAGGTAAGATAAAATAATAGAAGTTAGAAAATGTCATTTCAATTTCAGTATTTTGATCATATTATTGTTCTTGTTTTTTATGAGCGATAATAACATTCAGTAACATAATTTGCTGTGTGATTCTGTTTACAGGGTTTATACTACTTACACAGTAAAGGCAAAATGCACAGAGACATTAAGGTGAGTTTGGACAAAAAGGATGTGGGCTATGCTTGTTTTATAAATAAAGTTATAGTCATCGTTAATTGTTATACAGTGCTTAACAAATTTATTAGACCACCTATCATAAAAACAAGAAAGACCATCCAGCATCACGAAGTGCTTTAATGTGGACTCTTTCCTTTTCAGTGAGTTCTTGACGTTTTACCATTTTGAACAGGAGTGAGGAATTTCAAACTAAATTCCCATTTTTATGCCCAAATTTGAGCCGGCACACTGGACTTCTCTGAGAAGTCAGAAATTAATTAAGCATAACATTCAACCACTAAAACGAATTTTTCTGTTCAGGAATGTAGGTAAATAACTATAATTTGGGATCTTAATCAAAAAATAATAATGTGCTTTACTATTTTTCTGCTTTTTTTTGTAAACCAAATTTGAACATTCATGGATAACAACAATAATTATATTTTAGCATTAAAAATGTCATTTGGATTAAAGAGCTTACACATACTGGTGGATTAACCATGACAGAAACATAAAAAATTATTTTTGGCAATTACTAATACTGTTAATTTAGGGCCGCTGCAGCATAACCGTTACATTGGGTGGTGGTTTAATACATTTGTTCATTCAATTCAATTCAATTTTATTTATATAGCGCCAAATCACAACAACAGTCGCCTCAAGGCGCTTTATATTTTAGGGTAAAGACCCTGCAATATTAGACAGAAAACCCCAACAGTCAGACAACCCCCTATGAGCAAGCACTTGGCAACAGTGGGAAGGAAAAACTCCCTTTTAACAGGAAGAAACCTCCGGCAGAACCCGTCTCAGGGAGGGGCAGCCATCTGCCGCGACCGGTTGGGGGTGAGGGGAAACAGAAGCGAGCAGAGGGAGACAGGACAAACGGCACATTATGGGAGAGAGACAGAGTTTAATAGTAACTAATGATTAAATGCAAGTGGTGTATAAACATATGGTGAGTGAAAGGAAGTGACGAAGAGGAAACACTCATTTGTTAAACACTGTATGTGATTAGTGAAAATCTGTAAAATATATTGGCTGTGCATTTACACTTTGTGAATAAAGCAGCAGTTTAGTTCAACAATTAGGCTCACTTTCTGAGATATAAATTAAGCCTAGCACTAGACTGAAAACTTTTTCAAGAGAGAGCCTCATTGAATTTTTTTTCTTTCTTTCTTTCAACCCCATATATTAAACTTTGGGTGTTTATAGGGAAAATGAATATTCATTCTTCACTACAAACTACATCAATGATAAACCACTTTTAATTTGAATTTAGTTAATCTGTAATTTTGTGTGTTATAGCCTAATGCTCAGCATGTTTTTGTTTTGTTTTGTTTCCCCACAGGGAGCCAACATCCTTCTGACAGACAGTGGCTATGTGAAACTAGGTAAGAGGAACACACAAGTCCTGCAATTACCTTCTGCTTCAAAAGACTGAATCCGAATGGCCTCATTTGCTGACTTGGTTTTTTCTTCCTTTCTTGGCCTCTCTTCTGTTTCTGCTTCACTTTATATTTATTTCTTTACATTCTCCATTTCAATTATTCCATTCCTCCAATTCTATTTCTCCTAACCAACTCTTTTTCTCTCCTTTTTTGTTTCTTAGCTGACTTTGGCGTATCAGCCCAGATCACAGCAACTCTAGCAAAGAGGAAGTCATTCATTGGAACACCATACTGGTGAGTTTTTTTATATTTACCCAGCAGCTCCATTGATGTTACATAGGGGTACACATGCAGGTAGAGCAAAATAAAATAAAATCCAACATCCTACTGTTCTGCAAGAGTGCTTTAATCAGTTGGGGAATGCGAGGTAGTTCAGTAAATTATTTGATGCCGATGGGTCATGCTACTACACATACAGGAATTTGTCGACTGTGTTTCTCTCATTTATTGCAGTAGCTCTTCTTTAGTGCAAAAAACCCCCAGGAATAAATGGTACTTGTTGGTTGTGGAGAGGGCATAGTGCTGCATATCGGGGTCACGGTGGGAACTTTCTGTGCTACTGCTTGGAAATACCGTATAAAGTTCACATTCTGCTCTTGTGTATAGCTGTTTAACCCATTTTGGTTCTGGAGCGCGCATTTTATTATCATTCTTCCCCCTATTTATTTTTCTGTTTTCATATCGTCCTTCTGTCTCCTTCCCTTGTATAGGATGGCTCCTGAGGTAGCAGCAGTGGAGAGGAAAGGGGGTTACAACCAGCTGTGTGATATCTGGGCTGTGGGCATCACTGCAATAGAACTGGCTGAACTTCAGCCACCCATGTTTGACCTGCACCCAATGAGGTAGGGGACTGCGTGTGTGTGTGTGTACAGGTCTTGTTTGATGTCACAATACATGTTTGGGCTGTGGTGGTGTGATGACAGAGGGGCCTGGAGTGAAACAATGTGTATAATGTCATATTGAAAATGTAATTCTTATCGTGCATAGTTATTGGAGCAGAGACTCTTTGAAATGTATTCATTTAATTTTGTATACATTTATTGAATAAAGGTCAGAACCACTGGATCAGACATTAATTACATTGCTTCTTGTGAGACAAGTGTAAAAGGTTTCTTTACAAAATGTTATTGTATTTAGTTCCTGGGGATGTTACATGTTTGTTCTTTTGATAAAATGTTTGCTTTAGACTGCACCAATAGTTGGGTGTGTAGAAATTTCAATAAGTACTACACAAAATAAAACATTTGGAATAGATATTGTGTAACAAATTAGCTTTTATAACTGCTCTTTCCACACTGAAAAGACTGTCTTTCTGTTTTGTTTTGGGTTTTTTTTCCTCCCCACAGAGCTCTGTTCTTAATGACAAAGAGTAATTTCCAGCCTCCTAAGTTGAAAGATAAACTCAAGTGGTAAGACACTGTCATGCCCCTGACTTTTTGATCATGCTCACATTTGCTGTAGATGTAACACTCTACTGTTGAGATTACCCATTTTTATCAGTGCCATGTCTCGTTTTATTACAGGGCTAAAAGATTAACCCTTTCTCTTTTTCTCTGTATTACTCTGCCTGCTGGACAAACAGGACAAATAACTTCCACCATTTTGTCAAACTGGCCCTAACCAAGAACACAAAGAAGAGGCCCACAGCTGAGAAACTGCTGCAGGTGAGGAATCAAATACCTTACTTACATACTTACTTACTTTAACTTTATTTCAGACACCATAGTCAATCTCAGATCATATTTACAGTTCTGTAAAACAAACACAGGATGGGGTTACCCACTCAACTTTTATGTTAGGAAACCAGGTGTGATGGCAAAATTACCCAACACTGTTCAGAAATGTAAAAAGCATTTTCAGATTTTCAGATTTGGCAGATTTCCTCTTACAGACAGTCTCCTTGTGAATGTCTGGACTGCTTCCAGTTCTGCTGCTATTTTTTTGATCGCTTTCTGGAAATCCCATTCTGGCCACTTGCATATGTGCTCTGCAGTTTCATCATGGACCTAAAACTTGCAAATATCAACTTCCATGTCAAACTGACCTAACATTCATTTCTGTGATCACCACTCATGATGAGAAATGGGTCTCTGGCTGCAACAGTTTTGAAGTGCATGCTTTTTGCCCCCCACAATGGGCTGTGCATTAGGAAATTTATCCCCTAGGGTTCTGCCCTAACATCCTTGGGCTTCTGAGGGAGACGATATGACAGGGACCACCTGAACTATGCTGTGCATCATTGTGTGCCGGCACACAGCACATAGAGTATGCAGCTTTTTGTCAGCTTTGGTTGCCTGCAACTTTCCAAGTTAAAGGTTGTTTTTTTTTATTTTTTATTTTTAACCCACTTGAGGAGAGCCAGTGTGTATTGCGCACGCGCACACACACACACGCACACACTGACGCATGTGCCAGTGGTGATAAGATTACTTCAATGGGGCTTTCTAAAAAATGAAAGCTGCACTTGGAAGCATTGCATCACTGCCCAAAGACAGTACTTTAAAGGAGGAACTGCCCAAATTTAAAACAGGTGTGTGGAGAATTCCCATATTTTGAGATTGCATCTCATGCAAGCAAGACTAGACTAATAAATCTTAAATTTCTACTGGTTTATTTTTATGATTGCCAGCTTGATTATAATTTCACACATGTTGTAGCCTTTTCTATTAGGTGGATATAAACTATATTGCCAAAAGTATTCGCTCGTTTCCCTTCACGCGCATATGAGTTTGAGTGACATCTTATTCCTAATCCATAGGGTTTAATATGATGTCGGCTCACCCTTTGTGTCTATAACAGCTTCAACGCTTTTGGGAAGGCTTTCCACAAGGTTTAGGAGTGTGTTTATGGGAATTTTTGACCATTCTTCCAGAAGCGCATTTGTGAGGTCAGACAGTGATGTTGGACGAGAAGGCCTGGCTCGCAGTCTCTGCTCTAATTCATCCCAAAGGTGTTCTATCGGGTCAGGACTCTGTGCAGGCCAGTCAAGTTCTTCCACACCTAACTCGCTCATCCATGTCTTTATGGACCTTGCTTTGTGCACTGGTGCGCAGTCATGTTGGAACAGGAAGGGGCCATCCCCAAACTGTTCCCACAAAGTTGGGAGCATGAAATTATCCAAAATGTCTTGGTATGCTGAAGCATTAAGAGTTCCTTTCACTGGAACTAAGGGGCCGAGCCCAACTCCTGAACAACAACCCCACACCATAATCCCCCCTCCACCAAACTTTACACTTGGCACAATGCAGTCAGACAAGTACCGTTCTCCTGGCAACCGCCAAGCACAGACTCATCCATCGGAATGCCAGATGGAGAAGCGTGACACGTCACTCCAGAGAACACGTCTCCACTGCTCTAGAGTCCAGTGGCGGCGCGCTTTACACCACTGCATCCGATGCTTTGCATTGGGCTTGGTGATGTAAGGCTTGGATGCAGCTGCTCGGCCATGGAAACCCATTCTATGAAGCTCTCTACACACTGTTCTTGAGC
>VUQI01038741.1:0-12401 GCA_015106735.1 Paratilapia polleni | reverse complement strand
GTTTGTATTTCAGGAGGATTTGTGAAACCTACAGATGGGAAAAAAAAGCAAACGTAACTGTTTCCACCAGCAAGAACAGATTTTTTTTTCTGTCCACAGGTTATAAATATCTGTGTCAAACGTGACCAAAGCAAAGTGGATTTATCTATAAATTTCTCTTAAAAATCTTCATCATATTAAAATTAGGATCTGTTTGAACTAGCTGCACATTAACCACATTTAATCATGTATTCGAGCTCATAATGAGTTCATTTTGTGGTTTCTACCATCATCTGTCACACCTGGACTTCAAGGATTCACCCTTCATGTGGACTTTTATCAGTGCGTACTCTTCTTCATACAATCTCTTTAAAGATGCGGGGTTTTACCTGACCAGAGGATTTTTCTGCCACTCCCAAAAAAAATCCTAACCGTTTGATTAATCAGGGTTTCATTTACTCAACCTTAATATGTGTTTGTTTCTGACATTATCAACCTGCATCACACAGACACAGATACCTGCTAATCAGTGCTCAGTAACATCCACATTAAATCCTAGAGTTTCACTGAGCACCAAAACTGGAGCTCAGACTTCTTGGACGGTCTGTTAGTCCAATTAACTGCATAGCAGCCATATTATTGGTCAGATAATTACATTAAAAATGCTCCAAAAGGCTCCAACAGCACAAACACGGTCCAGAGGTCCAGTTCAGGGACTCCAATTAGCTGAGGTGAAGCCTAGCAGACAGCTAGCAGCTACAGCCGCCTGTGTCACCATCCACCTGTCAGTCAATGAGGCCACGCCCCTAATAATGCAAACTTTAAGCCTTCATACAATTTAAACAAGTGAGTTATAAACAGGTGTTATGAAGGGGGAAATTAGCTACAGAGACCAAAGAGTTTTTGTATCAGGCTGTAAACATGTTTATTTCTGCTGTAAAGTTGGACATTTTAACATGGGAGTCTATGGGGACTGACTCACTGCTGGAGCCTCTGGTGGACGTTAGAGGAACTGCAGGTTTTGGTGCGATGGTATTTTATTTTTCAGCCCCAGAGGTCGATGCTTGTTAAGAACCTGCAGTCCAAAAAGTAATGAAAGCAGACTGAGGGTGGCTCAGGTCCGGTCTGAGCTCATATTTCAGTGTCAACTTCATTTAAACACAAACTATGCAGTGTAATGAAACTTCCAATTAAAAGTGATACTTCTCAGACGGTGTGTTTAAAGGATCACGTCACAGCGAGGCCTTTCGATACTGACACTAACCACTTAAATAAAAGCAGAAATGTTAATGTCGAATTGACTGTGAAACCGCTGCAGCCCCACACACCTGTCCACCCCGATGGTCAGACTCAGGGACCTTTAAAAGGACGTTCTTCCTCCACACTGTCGCCAAGAGCTGGTCAAAGGGATCACGGAACTGTTGACTCTCTCTCTTTACCTTACAATGTGAGGCACTATTAGGAGGAGGTTTTAATATGGAAAAAAGTCTGAATTACCCAGAATTCATAGCAAAGTACTCCTACTGTACAGGGTTTTGTTAGTGAAGTCAGACGTCTGACCACAGTCTGAGTGTGTGTGTTTCAGGCATTCAGACAGAAAACTGACTGCTGTCCAAGCAGAGAGGCGCCACACTGACACACACACACACACACACACACACACACACAGTTATTTTCCCTATGAAGTCATTTTTGAAAAACTTTTCCCACCAATCAGTGTGTCTCATTCCTTCTCTTCCACTCTTCTGTCCCTCCTCACCCTCCTCTTCCTCTCCCTTTTCTCTTTCTTTTTCTCCCCCTTCTCACCTTTTACCTCCTCCTGTCAGACATGGCAGAGGGAGTGTGTGTGCAGTGTGACCATCCTCCTCGTGTCTCCACCTCCTTCCTCAGTCGCCTCCTGCAGTCCATCACCATTCCACGCCGCAGCCTGCTGGAGCTGCAGCCGTTTAGCAAAGTAACCACACAGACACACACACACACACACAGATCGGTGTGTCTATTGGAGATTAATCTGTGAAATAGACCATATGAAAGACATGCTACCTGTGAGCATTTGGTGCTTCTTGTTTTTGACCTTTGACCCCTGCAGCCCTCAGACTCTGAGCAGAGCCTCCAGAGGGGGCAGAGCTTCAACAGCAGCACCGGCCGATACACAGCGCCCGTCTCCGGCTTCTACCTGCTCACTGCCAGCCTCCTCATAGGTTTGTGTGTTTACCTCCACATTACATCACTCCTTCAGTGCCTCCAAACATTTAAGAACAAAATACAGAAGACCAACAGACAAAAAGCATCATAACGCAGAGCCAAGATGGACGTTGCATTCTCTCTAATGTCCAGCAGGGGGCGACTCCTCTGGTTTCCTCAGTTTCCTGATGAGCCTATGGTCTCAGTCGCTGGTTTCAGGTCTTATTGATTAAAATGTGATGTTCATTTAGGAAATGATGGTCCCATCAGAGGCAGCAGACTCCTCCCAGTGTTTGCTGCCTGTGTCGCGTGTGTCCACGTACACAAAAACCCAACAGCATGTGCAGAAATGTTCGTGCACATCAGCGCTTTTATATTCTCAGCAGTAAAATCTTCCCGATCATACTGCGAGTCCACCCCTGAGATGTGAGCACTGAGTACGACTATAAATCAAACCTGTGTGTAGAATAAACATTTCTGTGTGTTTGTGTGTCAGAGTCAGGTGACCGAGTTCAGGTCCGACTCCGAGACAGCGTGAAAGCCGCGATCTGCATCGAGTCGCTCTGCCAGAGCAACCTGTGAGTACTCCGCCTCCCTCGGATCAGTCACCATTTGATTATATGTTTGCACATTACAAATACATTTATTAGACACATGACTGACAGTGTTGGTCCCGCCCATGGTGCTGATTGGATGTTTTTTTAAAAGAAAGTTTGCTGTTTCTTGTCACAATGCCAAACAAACAAGGATTCAATCGAGATGTTTTCTAGTATCTGTCACGTTTTTGTACCTTTGCTGAGGTGTATTTATGCGCGCGTGTGTGTGTGTGTGTGTGTGTGTGTGTGTCAGCTCTGTGGAGTCGGTGATGGGCGTGGCAGCTGCCGGAGGAACATTCAGCATGTTACTGACAGGAACGCTGTACCTGCAGGTAGGACATCATCAAACTCAAGTTACAGGCCTGCAACTGCCGTCAGCGTCAAACTGTAAAACAGCTTTTTTAAAAAGAAAAGTGCCGCCCAGAGTCTTTCATCAGGTAGAAAACAAAATCAAACACGTTTTACCAGAGACGTTATGTTGGAGGAGACACGGCACTCAGAATCCTAAACACAAAGATGTCTCGTCTTCGCCTCCAAAAGAGCCAGTCGTGTTGCTACGTTGTGCTAAACACACAAACAGCTGAGCGGAGAGGGCGTCACACTGTAGGCCGGTTAGTGCGTTTGAGTGATGCGTGCAAAAGAAAATCAGCCTGAAAAACAAACTTGTGTTAAACAGTCTGTTCTTCCTGAATACAAATGAGCCTGAACTCTGAACAAAGTCAAACTGAACACAAACAGGGTTTCAGCAGGTTTCAACATGAGAAGGTTTTTCACGTCCATATTAGGGAGAAAATTTTACCCAGACACTTAAAGTCCAGACAAGAGTTCCTGTTAAAATCCAAGTGTTGTCCAGGTGTTTCTTACTGGAGCTGCAGGAGTAAATGTTCTTGGTGCACAGATGCTGATGCTCCAGATGTGAACACAGAGTCCTGCCACATGTTTTCATTCCTGCACATTAGCTTGTAGATCTCTGAGGAGATGATTATTTCACCGTGCACTTAATGAGGAGACACAGGAGGCATCTGACAAAGCTGCATTAAACTGATGCACAAAAGACTCAAAGTAACAGCATTCGTGCAAACAAGGTGCAAGGATATCAGTGGTTACAGCTGCATGCAGTACAGAGAGGGTACGATGTTTCACTGATCCAGATGTTTGACCCTGAAGGTGCAGAGTTCAGGTGTGCACACTGCAGTGTGCCGCAGGATGAACTGAAGCCACACTGTGTTACCTTTTCACTTTATTCTCTAAATATTATTTCAACTTTATTCTCAAAATTTCCAGTATGCTCAAGATGCCAAATAAAATAATTTTAAAAACTCCTCTGAATATTTTTTCTTTAGGAGAGCATCAATACTCATTCAGTGTTTGGAAATGTATTTGTTTATTGTTCTCTAATAAGAGTGTGTGTTTGTGGCTGTGTGTGTGCAGGCTGGGGAGTACGTGTCGGTGTTTGTGGATAACGCCACCGGCTCGGCCATCACCATCCTGCAGGACTCCCTGTTCTCTGGAATACTGCTGGGAATCTGACTGCACGGTCACATGATCTCCAACGCCATCAGAGCATAAACACACCCAACAGACAGACACTTTGCTCCACAGCGATCTCTCTGTGAGGAAACACCTGTGCATCATCACCATCATCTTCACTCTTTAACCTGAACAGAGCTGCTGCTGTTTGCTGATGGGACTTTGAACTGGACCCCATCTCCACCTGCTCAAACATCTTATTCTGCTTCATGAAGAGTAAAAACCTTCCTGCATCCACTTAGGTGTTTAAACATTCCCACCTGAGACCCACGATTAGACTGACCATAGTTCTGACCTGGACACACTTTGGTGCTGGGTCAGATCTGATTTACAGCTAGCATGAGGACCAATAAAGACCTCGAGTTTCCAGGCCTTACACCAAACAGCTTTTCAAGAAATTTCACTTAGAAACTCTGCAATAAAATCCTCTAAGTTTTACTAAAGTTCACTTGCTTAGTGTAACTCAGTCATTTTCTTCATTAAACAGGGTGTTTTTGTCTCAGTTCAGTCAGGTGAACGCTGTGAGCGATCAGGAGGAGGACTCTGTCTGTTCTCTGAGCCAGACTCACGTCTACGTTCTGCAGCGTCTTCTCTTTAATCACTGCATCAGTTTCTGTGACGTCTCCGTCTCAGTTCCAGCCAAACCCAGTCTGCCTCCTCACTATCGACTGAAAGGATAAAAGTTGCTTTAACCTGCACAATCTGCAAGCCGCTTTGCAGCCCACCTCCACCGCAGCTCCTCCTTTTAATGTTGACTTAAGGTTACATCAGAACATAACCGTACCTTCAAATATGAATGAATGCAGATAGAAATAGCAATCTTCTTCTTACTGCAGTGGATAAAAATATAATGTTAGAAATGAGCAGAAAGTCCCCACTTTAAGGTAAAAAGTCCATCATAGAGCAAATACCAGACACTGTGATGTTTTAGATGGAAATCTTTGGCCTAACCAAGCACAGAAACTAACAGCAGGGCGAACTGCTACCTGAGCTCCATCAAAGAGAAAATATTCACCTTCCAATGACTACAGTGCTCCCAGTTTCACATGCTGTGTCTTGTTACCTAAGCAGCTCGTCAACAGTCCACGCTGTGGCTGACTGGCAGTAAAGTTAGGTCAGAGATCAGAGCACCCAGATCACTGTTCAGGGCTTTAGAGGTGCTGCACAAAGTCACTGCTCATGTTTTACATATCTGCTGCTAACAGCACACTGTCTGTGAAACAGACTGTTCATTCAAAGCTGCACATGTACACACACTCTTATAAACACACTTTCAGGCACATACACTGCTGAATGCACACAGTGTTTTGGAGAAGGGTCGAGGTGAGATCATCATGCTCATAAAGTGGCGCCTTACGCTTGGCACCGGGCCACAGAGACACACACACTCACACAGGCTGAGTTACCGTACAAGGCGTGTCGACAGAATAATGAGGCCTGCATGACGCCGCTGCTGACAGCACGCCTCATTACACACACACACACACACACACACAAATCTGCACGTCTATCTCTGTGAGGATATTCAGTCACATAATGCATTCCCTGTCTTACAGCCTGATGTTAATCTGAACCTCATTATGACCTTTAACCTTTTAATACAAAGTATTTCTTTAACCATCAACAAAGTCTGAAAAAGTGAGGAGCTGCCAAACTGTCCAAACTTTTCCAAAATGTCCTCACTCCGACTGGCCTAAAACTCAAACAGGTTCTCACTAAGATAGCTGGACAGGCACACACACACACACACACAGGCTGAGCTTCACTGCATGTGAGCAGACTTGTAGGCTGTAAAATTCAAAACAGTAATATGCAGTCCAATTACATTTACACCAGAATTTGTTTTATTAAAGCGCCAGCGTACACAAACATGCATAAAACTCTTCAGAAAAGCAGGAGCTACTCACAGAAGCCCTATAGTCTGAAAAAGCAAAGAGCTCCAGCAAAGCCCTTGAAAACAAGGCTGGGAGCCTGCAGCCATGGCAGCAGCACCACCTGTGCAGGTAAGATAAATGCAAACAGAGGTGCCTAAACGTTTTAAAGTGTGAAACCACCGAGGGGCCACTAGGGGCACCTTCCAAAACATCACATGTTACAAGAGAGTCCAAGTCAGGCTGAACTGAGGTAATGCTATTGGTAGTTGCCAGTTGTAGTTCAAAACTTACATATTATCCATCATAGACATGAATGTCATGGCAATATCAGGATTTAGTTGGGTTTTCTTTTGAGCATGCTGCAAGAACTGTAACACATGAAAATGCTACATTGTTGCATTTTTAATGCCTCTTAGTTTTTGTGTTTATGGACACAAGTTGTTAGATTTTTTCATGTCAGTGAACATAATGCATTTCAACAGGAAAAAGAGGGAAAAAATCAGAAGCAGGGAGGTGTCACCATGGCAACCATAAAAACAAGGCTTTAAAAAAAAAAACGCAGCAACCTTTACATTTTCATGATATTCTTCTAAACTTAGCACAATAGTGTTTAAACACCTAACCTCAACAAAGTAGTTTTTAATGGTTACACCTAATGAAGCGACATATTTGTGATTAATAACAGATTTAAAAATCATAGAAATGATGAGTGAAAAACTATGACATGTATGACTCCAATTTGGGTCTCTGGGGTGAAGGCCAAGATGACTTACTCCTCCACCACCCCTCCAACACCCAGTGCAGACTCCAAACATACCTTCTGGTTACTGTGATCAAACAACACAACCTTCATCTCACCTGGCCATTAAAAATTTCCTCCAGAAAGTTTTTTTCTTCCATGTCCATGAGTTCAGCTACAAACTAGTTGAGCTTGAATTACAGCATCCTCTCAGTCCATGGTGAAGTCAAACTCACCCAGCTCACCTTCAACCCAACAGCAGGCAGTGCCAATGTTCCACAAGCTTCCAGTTCACGCAGGCCTGGATTTTTGTGGTTTCCGGGTTGTTTATGACCGAACCAACTTCCTCTCAGCTGAGAGGGACAGTTTGGGTCTTTTTCAGATCTTGGGAAAAACCTGTTTGCGCTGATGGTCTGATGGTGAGCCTGTAGTTCTTTAGAAATGGCCCCTGACTTGTATAAATCTATGATTCTCTTTGTCAGATCTGCAGTTAGCTCTTTGGAGATTCCCATTTTACTTACTGCAAACACCTTTTAATGTTGGCACAGAGAAGCTACCAGCTGTAGTCAGTCATGATCGCAAATGACATACTGTGGTTGACCTGTCAGGTGGTCTGTAATCCAGATTAGGAAGGAAGCGTCCACCTGCAGTTCCCAGTACTGATGGTCTAATGGTATCAAAAGGACTGGAGAAGTCAGACAACATGATCCTCACAGTGTTTCCTGGGTGAGACTTGTTGGCAGGGGGTACAGGGATAAGACAGGGTGTCTTCCAGCACATCGGGACCCTCTGCAGTTTCAGACTCAGGTTGAAGATCAGATACAGAACTCCACACAGCTGAGTGGCACAACCCCTGAGGATTTTGAGGTTGATGCCATCAGGACCAGCAGCTTTGGCAGGGAGAAGTCTGCACAGCTCTCTCCTGACATGGTCAGCTGAGAGGGACATGGAGACACAGGGTGTAGGTGCAGGAGAGGGGGGAGAAGGAAGATGTGGGGGAGATGAGCTGAATGAGGGGGAACGAGGAGCAGGAGGGGGAAGGGTGTCAAATCTATTGAAGTACAGGTTCAGGTCGTTGGCACTCTCCACATCCCCCTCCAGCATTGTGTCCCACGATGGTTCTCATTCCATTCCACACCTCCCTGGTGATATTTGGTTGGAGTTTAGTCTCCAACTTTTTTCCCCCCTCTGCAGCTTTGATTTTAAGCTCCCTCTCAGCTCCTCTTTGTCCCCACTCCTGAAACCTCTTCTTCCTATTCCGTGGAACTTTAATGTCTTTTCTAACCCACAGTTTGTTGTTGGGA
This sequence comes from Paratilapia polleni, assembly GCA_015106735.1. Classification (NCBI taxonomy): domain Eukaryota; kingdom Metazoa; phylum Chordata; class Actinopteri; order Cichliformes; family Cichlidae; genus Paratilapia; species Paratilapia polleni. The sequence continues at coordinate 4,195 of VUQI01038741.1, read as the reverse complement.
AAGCAGTGGACATTTTTTGGTGGGACAGTATCTACACAGAAGCTGATGTACTGTAATGCAGTTTGTCAGATTGTCAGTGTTGTCTCCATGAGAACTGCAAAGAATGTCCCAGTCAGTGGCCTCAAAGCATCCCTGTAGAGTCTCCTCAGCCTCCTGTGACCACTGTCTTACAGAGCTTGGGATTGCAATGCATTCTGGGTAGTCACCACCATGTTGTTATTCACGCAAAATCAAAACAAAGATAGATGCAAACATGTAGTAAAGAGGAAAACATATGAATGAACGCTGAAAAAAAATCCCCCAAATGACCCGTGAGAAGATCAGCAGCACGATACGATACAGAGAGAAGCTGAACAAGGAGGCTGAGGAGAGTTATTAGGAGGAAATAATGGTAACAGAAAGGGCTGATCCACATGAACACAAAGAATGGACATTTTCTTTTAGGAGCTACTGATGCTCAAGTTCCCCGACAGTTTCTCAAAACCTGCACAAGTTCAGAATTATAAATGGCTTCAAGCTCACATTCAGACCTGTGGGACTCCATCAGACCCTGAGCCATGTCTCTGTGATCCATGCACACATTTCTGCATCTCTTACCCCGCAAAGGGGTATAGTTTATTTTATTTAGTATTTAATACTGAACTGTAATATTTTTGGTCTTTTTCAACTTTGTATTTCAGTTTATATTTTTACATCTCACAGCACTGCATGCACACCTATAAAGCATTTAATACTGCACTGTAGTAACATCCTTACATGTTCTACCTTGTAGTTGTACTAAACTGAACTGTGAGTCTTAAAAATAAAAGTCATTCAGACATGAAGCAGTTTTATGTCATTTATTATGGCACAATGTTTCATTACAACACTTCATGTTCTGGTGCAGCAGCAGGTGCAGGAACTCGTGGTCTCTGTTCTCCGTTGGTACCGGTCAGAAGTCAGAGGTCAGAGGAGCCACAAAGACTTGTGTGTGTCTGAGGTGTAACGATGGTACCCAGTCAGGATCACACCGTCACATTTCAACAGCTGTTTTGTAAAAAACAAAAGCATAAAGTTTTTCTTTGATTCTAGCTCTGCTGCCATGTAGTTACAGCCAAGGTAACGGCCACATCTAATCTGTGTAACATAGCGACAGCCCTACGACATGCAACTCCAACAGTTAAATATGCAGTAATTATAACTTACCAGTATGACAATGCTGTGATCACATGAACATATTGTCTGAAATCTTGTTGAAGGTGATGTTTTTCCTTCTTCCAGCTGCTACCCAAACCATGTGACCTCAGCTCCTTGTTGCTGCTTCCAAGCTGGAAAGCACAAAAATCTGACTCTGTTCCAGTCGTATGTCCGATTGGGTCATTTTACAACACAGCAGCTCACCGTTCTGATGAGTTTCTAGGCCCCCTTTGTTCTGTCATACCATTTTTTCATGCATGTTTGAATTTATTTCTTTTGATGAGGATGTCTTCTTGCTATTATCTCCATTGGAGCTGCTTCCACGCCCTCACCTGTGCTCTGATTAATCTTTATGTAACCCGCTTTACGCTCAGAGCTCTAAGAATTTGGGGCTTCACATCTGATGGTGTTGTGTGTATTAATACAATTATTTTACCAGCTATGACCCCTGTTTTCTTTTTTCGAGAAGTCGTATATTAAGCCGGGATTGTACTTTCTGTGTCCACGAGTCCACTAGGGTCTGAGTCATGTAAATTTCATCATCAGACGGTGAGCCTGCCTGTTTTTTGAGACCATGAGGACTCAACCCCAGAGAAGTTACATTACAGTGCACAAACTCCACATGTGCCTCAGGTGGAGGACTTCAAAGATGTATAACAGGAATAACTACTTGATCGACGGGTCTCCAGCTGTCCGTGTCCACAACAGAGTATAATCTAGGCCTTAGTCTCTCAGACCCATCTGGCAGCTGAACTTTAGTCCACCTGCCTAATTTTCCTGTTTCCCACTGGACTTTCCTTGGAGCAATGGTCACGAACAGCTGCAGATTTACAGTGGCTCCATTAAGACCCCTTATATGAAACCCCTGTGGTATTCCCAAAAATGAAAACAAATCTGTTGTAGCTGTGGCACCAGGATTATCACACATTCTAACACCAAAATTTTTTTTAGGGACCCACAGTCCCCTTATTACTGCATCCCATGCAACATCTGGAAACTCCTCTTTTACTTGAATTAAAAATTCTTCAATCTATTTCCACTAGTCTTTTACCTGTTTAGTAATTATAAACCCTATGGGTCCCTGTCTCAATCACACCAAAAATTTTATATTACAAAGCTTTTCCAGCCACTGACTCTGTTGTTGCTTTTAACTGTTTTATCTCTGTGTCTTACTCAAACACTTATTCATGCAATCTATGTTTCTACCTCTATTTTAGCAATCCTATACAGAAATACTTTACAATACTTATCTTATTCACACATATAGACTTGGCCAAATGTTGCCGTTCTTATAGGACCCTTAGTGACGTGCACTTCTGCTAAACTCACCGGCTAATTTATGTCCTCCAGATATGTCTGTGTAGGTTCTCAGTCACTCAAGTTATTCTAGTCTTGAGTGCTTGAAAAGAAGACAACTGGACTTCTTTTGGTTCACGAACCAAAAAGAAGTCCAGTTGCCGTCTCCTCCAGATACACTTCCTCAACACTGGGGGCAAACACATTAGTTCCCTTTTTTACATGGCTAACTCTGTGCTCGAACACCTTTTACTGACAGCCAAATCATTCCACCAATATACAAGAAATGCCATACACCAACTCCCCATTCCCACTTTTAACACAGTCTCATCCATGCTTCCACACCATGGTTCACTCAGTGTACATATAGCTTTGCAGATGATTTTGCTCTGCTGGTGGCATCAGTTGAAAATGTTAATCAAGCCGTGTAATATTTATTTTTACAATAGGCCTTCAGCAATATTTTACTAGGCTCTTTAAAAAGGAGTACCTTCTGCCTGTAACCTGGACAGAGTCCCGGCACTGCACTCAGACACAATCAGCTTTTGCAGAAAATAATGGCTCTGCTTACCTTTTATTTTGGTGGCCACTTGATATTCTGAGGTGGCTCTAGTCTCCCCCTGCAGGTCCTCAGCTTCCAAGTCGCTGTCACTGCTTTTGATAGCTGGTTCACCGATAATAATGTGACTAAAATTGGGGGATAGGGGGCCTGGGCTTCTTCCAAAAAAATGTTAAATTTGAAATCAATTTTTGTTCTTTCAAAGTCAAAAAAGGCACTGGAGAAACACTGGAGAAGAGCCAGGTCTGTTGCAAAAAGCAGTTTATTGAACAGCAAAGTCAATAAACCCAAAGCAAAAAGCAAAAAGCTCCCCGGAGTGTTCAGATGCAACCACATGGACCCAAAGACAGGCTGAAGATGAACTGCCTGGGGCTCTCTCGAGATGTCACTTATACAGACAGGAGCTGAGTCCCCTCCTTCCATCTGGAAATTTCCAGTCTGAAATAATTTGAGTATGCCAGCCAGGTACTTTCCTCTGACATAATTACAGTCAGCTCCATCATTTTTGGTACAAAAACACAGTTTTTATAGTTTAACCTCTGTACACCACCACAATGGATTTTAAATCAAACAATTGACATGTGATTCAAGGGGTTTTAAGGGTTTTTTGCATTAACTCTTTAGGAATTACAAACACTTTTATACATAGTCCCTCATTTTCAGAAGCTCAAAATTAATGGGACAACTGACTGAGAAGCAGTTTCATGGCCAGATGAGGCCTGTTCCCTCGTTATTTCATGACAAATGAAGCAGACACAATATCTGAAACTGATCCGAAGTGTTTTTACAGCTTTTCACTGGAATTTTAAATATGAGGCCTAAAGAGATGTCAGTGCAGTGAGGGAGACCATCGTTAGGCTGAAAACCAAAATAAACCAATCAGAGAGAGAGCAGAAACTGTAGGAGTGTCCAAATCAAGAAACTGGTTCATTCTTAAAAAGAAGGAATGGACTGAACAGCTCAGCAACAGCAAAAAGGTCTGAAAGACCACAGAAGAAAACTAAAGTGCAGGATGACAGAATTATTTCCATGGTTCAGAAAAACAACATCTAACCAAGTCAGGAACGCTCTGCAGGAGGCAGGAGGATCACTGTCAGAGTCTGCAATCCAGAGATGCCTTCATGGATGGAAATACAGAGAGTTTACAACAAGGTGCAAACCACT
>VUQI01038739.1:0-26022 GCA_015106735.1 Paratilapia polleni | reverse complement strand
GTTTCCCTTAATAATAAAAACCATTTAAAAACTGCATTTTGTGTTTACTTGTGTTATCTTTGTTTAATATTTAAATTTGTTTGATGATCTGAAACATTTAAGTGTGACAAACATGCAAAAAAATAAGAAATCAGGAAGGGGGCAAACACTTTTTCACACCACTGTATATAGATTTTTGGCCCTCAAAAAAATAAATAAAATAAAATTAACCCTAGGGGGTACATTTGTGCAGATTGTACCTGTTGGAACAGAAATAGATATCCTGCAGGTGTGCCCATACCCTCAGAAATCTCTAACATCCTTGCTGTGCCTTTAACGTCAAGTTCTGCTGGTAGCATCCAACAGCATGAAAGCCACTGTGGTCAGCAGCATGACACAGAGGTAAAGCCAAAAAGGACGACTTGTACAGCATCCACAAATCCAGCAGACTGAAATGAAGCTCATCCAGTTAAATTAGTGTAATCAGTGAACCTCTCTCATCAGAGGGATGTGCTCCGTCCCCCATCTGCTCGCTGCCAACCACCACAGGGCTTCCTCGGCTGATAGGACCCCGCGAGCTTGGCACCAGGTTCAGCCACCATGATGAGGACATTTACATATTAAGCATTTGGCTGCTGCTGGTATCAAGAGTGATTTACAGTTAGCAGGGCCCGCGGGCAGAGGCTGACCTTGTGTGAATCACTGGTGCTCTTTGTTTTATGATCTGAGTGGCGGCAGTGTGTGCACATTCATGTTGTTATCAGGAATCAGGAGCAGAGCCACAGTTTTCTCATAACATCAGACATCTTTCACACTGCGTCAAGGAGCGAAACAGCCTTGAAACACAGCACGTACTGACATGTGTTGCTGAGCCCTGAGCTAATAATAACTGTATAATAAAAGGTTTACATGTAGAGCACTTTTTAAAACACATAGTTACAAAGTGCTTCACAGTTTGGAGAAAAACCTACATTACAGAAGTGTACATGTCCCAACACACAGTACATACAAACACACTATAGCCAAAAATAATAGGTGAATAATTAATGAAAAGCTAACCTGTTTCAGCAGTCGTTTACAACAAACCACAGATTCAGCTGGTGGGCAGAGGAAGGCTGTTCCAAAATTTAGGAGCTGCAAACTCAAAGCGTGATGATCTCTGGATTTAAAATAAGAGTGTGGAACAGTTAAAAGACCCTCATCAGATGAACAGAGAGGCCAACAGCTGGACTAAGGTCTCAGCAGGTCTGCAGGAGGCTGGCCATGTAGGGCTTTAGATGTAATTAATAATAGTTTAAAATTTGTGTTGAACTAGAAGAAGGAAGTCCCTGCGTCCTTGGCCAAGTGCAGTCGGGCTAGTGAGGACTGAGAGATGCACGAGAAAAGTGAGTTACAGTAATCGAGATGGGAGAAAATTAAAGTGTGTGTTAAAAGGTCCAAGGTATTGGCTGAAAGAAACATGACTGGATGAGCTTAGAGTTCAAAATTCCAATAAAAAGATTAGAAATACTTCATTTTTCCCAAAAGTTGCTTAAAACACATCCTGAAGTCAAAAGTCGGGACTTGTGAATATGTTTTATTGCTTATGAAATTAAATTTTCATTGATTTGTTTCTTCAGCATACTCACTGATATGTTTAAATAACATTTATACCAGTTATACATTATTTTAAAGACTATAAATAACTTCAGAGTAAAACGGGTTCCTAGGTTTGAACCCCCCGGCCAGCAGGGCAGGGTCAGCACCAGAACATATGAAGTGGATGGGCAACCAACTTTGACAGGGGGGCATTTGGCAAAAACACACTTTGCTATTCCATTAAAATAAAAAAATAAAAAAAGAGTGCATTCCTACTGTCTTATGTGCAACTGTGTTTGCACTCACACATGCTGCGTCCACAAAACAGAGATTATAAACTAAAATGTACAACAAGACCTGTTAAATTTACATTTAATTTAATTTAATTTACACAAGTCAATCATATGATTAATAAATCTATACACCTTTACAGGATACACAACAAATTTAAGTATAAACAACCTACTTTAAACCACATCATGAACCAGTACGTAATTATAACCATACATAGATAGCGTACATTCACAGAGAAATGTAGCCACAGTTACAAAAGTGCAAAAATATCCATCTACGATTACAGAGGCAAAGCAGGAGACAAATAGGAGAGACATTTTCTGTCCATGCAGAAGAGGATCGGTGAATTCACCGCACACTGGGACAGTGGACTCTGAGCGCAGAATATCTTCAACACATTTCCCATTTGTTTTGCAATTTTTGAGTGAAGTCATGCTTTAAAATGCACTATAACAGTACTGGGACACCTACACATTGCAGGACTACAGGACCTGCTCGTCCATGGAAACCATGCCATGAAGCTCCCTGCGCAGTTATTGTGCTGATGTTAATGCCAGAGGAGGTTTGAAACTATGCAGTTTGTGAGTCTGCAGAGCATTACGCACTATGTGCCTCAGCACTCGGCAACCCCATTCTGGTTGAGTTTCTGTGGTTCCTAAACGCTTCCACTTACAGTTGATCGTGGAATATCTAGGAGGGAGCAGATTTCACAGACTGATTTGTTACAAAGGTCGCATCCTATTACAGTACCAGTGAGGTCTGTAATAGGATGAGAATGGCCCATTCTTTTCACAAATGTTTCTAAATGCATTGGTAGATGCTTGATTTTATACATGGCAATGGGACTGAAAACATCTGAATTCAAAGTTTAACAGCTGTGGCCCAATGTTTTTGTTCATATAGTGTAGCTGCACAAGCTGATGAATGACCTCTTTTCATGTCAAGAGACATGAGGGGGTACTTCCCAAAGTCTGATCTGCATAGGCCTACTCCAAAGTCAGTCCTCTCCGTGATGCTGGTTACGTGATTGCTGCAAAAGCACTAAACTACTGTTAACTAATTATTAACTTGAGCTTGAGCTACAATAACTTATTGGTGATGTGGGTGTGGGTGTTTTTCATGACCAAATGGCTGACTTGATTTAACACAGCTGTAGAGGGGTATAAGTAGAATTCAGGTGAGGGGGCACAGTGACCTTTTTGGACGGGCCTGGACCCCCGAGGCCCGTCCGACGCTGCGGCTGGCTCCTTTCTGTGAGGAAAGTTTGCATGTTCTCCCTTCTGGCTTCCTCCCACAGTCCAAAGACGTGCATTTTAGGTTAATTGATGATAGACAGTATGGACCTAGATTCCAGGTCTGAAAAGTGAAGCCAATGGAGAAGTGCCTTAAACCTGCATTCTTTCTAATGGCCACCAGGGGGCGATAGCTGTGGTTGCAAAAAGGCTTCCTGTCCTATAGAAGTCTATGGGGAAAACAGCTTTCTGCTGGGACCCCTGTAAACACTTTGCTGCTGAGTTTATGGTCTCAGTCAATCATTTCATGTCATAACAAATAAAACATGAAGTCCATTTTGTTTATTTTGGTCAATCTAATTGTTAGAAAGGAGGATTACTCTCATGGCCTAACGACTCATGATTGACAAGTCATTAGCCAATGAGCTAGTTTCACATTCAGATCCACCCCTCACTTGTCACATCAGGTTTCAAATGGTGAAAATGCTCATCTCGAGGCTTCACAGTGGACTTTGCAAACCAATGGGTGACCTCACAGTGGCAACCTCCACAGTCTGTGATGTGAATGTGAGCGTGAATGGTTGTCTGTCTCTCTGTGATAGCCCTGCGATAGACTGACGACCTGTCCAGGGTGTACCACGCTCTTTGCCCTGTGAGAGCTGGGATAGACTCCAGCCCCCGTGGAGGAATGGATGGATAAATAACTTTAATCTTTCCTATATTACCAAAATATAGCTCCCTTTTATCTCAACTAATCCCTACTGTACCTGCCCTGCAAATGAAAGTGTACTTTCCACTGCTTTATTCACCTTCAGCAGCAGATCAGACAGATAAAGAGTAATGTCTTTACAGTAAATCATCACTTTTCAAAGAAAACAGTTTGACCCCTTATGAGACACTGCTGTAGATAATCTCCTTTTGTTATTAATGGTGCTGTAGACTCCAGTTCCCACACTTGTTATGTATTCAGGTTTTCAGTTTATCATTAAGTTGGTACAAAACTGAAGATGCAGAACAGGAAAAACTCTATGTGCACAACACATATTTGAAGATTTCCTTTACTGCCTTTTTTCACACAAACCTCCCAGCAAGCGCACACTCAGTGGCACAAAACCAGGCTGAAAAGTGATAAGACATCTGCTGACTCATCCCTCAGCTGACCACCTGACTGCTGCCTTTTTGCTTCACACTCCAACTGGCATTGCTCCCTTGGCCCTATTTTCCCCTAAGCATTTCTTTCCAACAAGATAGACGGGGTGGGGTGGGGGTGTTGATGAAAATTTACTGATATACCCCCACCACCACCACCTTCTGCTTCGGCTGCTATCATCCAATCAAATCCTCCTTTCAATCTCAGCTCAATGAGGAAGAGATAGGAGTTAAGGTGACCTCGTTCTGAAAGAGGCTGGCGAGGCTGTATAATTGGATACTCTGACGTGAGATTGAGTTTATCCAAGGTAAAAAAAAAAAATTAAAAAAAAAAAGGCCCTCACTGACCTGCTTTCCCAGAGTCTCTGCACAGGGATGGATGTTTGTGAATGAGAGTAATCACTTTACAGAGGATGAGATGGGGCTGCCGCTCCTTTAGCCTCTGAAACAACAATCAGTTTAAGCTTGCTGAGAGGTAAAAATGCGCCAGAGGTTGACTTTAGTTATCTTTGCTGTAAAGGATGTGGCCATAGGTAAGACTTCATCCAATAACTGATATCTTATCAGTTGCTGGATGGATTATTGTGAATTTTTCTTGGGGCATTTGTGTTCCTCAGAGCACAAATCCTGCTGACTTTGGTTATCTCTGAGCTTACCGATACCTATTCATAGCATGGACAGATAAAACATGGACATAGCCACAGTGATGTCACACACTGGTTTGTAACTCCACATTTTTAAGCCTTAAAGTTAGCATTTTGGTGCAACATTGATATGAGGTGATGTTTCCAGGAAATACAAGCTTGTTATCTTGAGATAAATATCCTTTCAAACTGTGTGTTTTGCGCTAAATATCAACTGATAAGCATTCAGAAGTGTTGAATTCATGCATTGTATAAGGTTTTGTCCAGGAGCATAACTGTTTTTGCATGGATGTTAACAGAAATGTGGGGAACTGTTGGGCCATCTGTTAGGAAGGAGCCTGACCTCACTGTTCCTCCCTTTGGAAACCTGTGTAATTCATTTTCCTGATCTTCTAGACTGATGCACTGAACAGTTTGTATGTATTTGAGTTCACACGTTTATTGCAGTATTTTATATGTGCAAGCCTGTGTGAATGTAATGTGGCTAACTGCTAAATTGTAGCTCCGTATTTTAGCAGGAGGAGCAACTACAGTTATCTTTGCACTTTTATATTCCTTTTTTTATTTACATTAGGGTTTTGCACCAGGACCTTATGATCTTAGAGACTACTTGGTACTCCCAGAAAGTTGATTCTGTTAATCTGGACATAGCGTTTTCAGTGGGAGAAACGTTCCGTCTGTAAGAACTGTCTGCACAAATTTATATTTTAAAATCTTTTTATTTTTCTCTGAACACTGATTCTTATAAATCAGGTTAAAGAACCTGCATTTATAAGTGGAAATGGACATCACCGCTTTGTCCCAGGTGCTCAGTGATGTGGCTTAGTAAGAAGGACTCACATGCAGCTCAACTGGAAGTTCAAAAGGTTTTAATGGAGACAATAGGTGAATGTAATAAAGCAAAAATCTTCTTCAAAGAAAGTCCAATCCAGAAATAATTAATCTTCAAAACTCAAGTCCAACTGTCCTCAAGTTCAAGTTATTTCCAAACCATCTCAACTGGTAACTCATTTCAGTCTCACTGGTTATTCTTTGTTTTGCAGATACCTTTTCCTCCAGTAGGCAGGCAGTGACTGACATGGGCTGGCGGGCAGGCAAGGCGGGTAAGTTTCCACACAGAGTAGGTTAACGACTTGGCGATGAGTGGAGAGAAGAGCCAAAGTTAAATACTGTTGGTGAGTGGTAATGAGTAGCAGATGTGCCGGTCAGAGCCAAAAGAAGCCTACTCTGGAGGAGGAAACACAGACACACACCCACGATAGAGGGAGGCAAAAGATGGAGCAAAGAGCGGAGAACAGAGATAAGGTAGGCCAAAATCTAGGACCACATGACTCAAATGTGAAAGTTTGTTGAGTGTCTTTGTGTAACAATAGAGCTGTTTGAATATATTTGTTTTTGGATTTATGGTCTGGCAAGGCAAACAGCCTTTCTCTTTGAGACACTGTAACTAAGAAATTACTCAACTTTTTGGACATCAAATTATGTCAGATGGTGATACCCAAAAGAGGATGCTGCACGCAACCTCCTTTGACCCAGCTCCTGCTTCATGTGTTGCCGATGCTCCGAGTAAACAACACCTGCTTGCTCCTCCTCCCTGGCTCTCTCCTAGGGTTTCAACTCTAGAGTTTCTTACCATTCTCTTCACTTGCCACTGTGCCTCTTCACTCTTTCCTCCTTTCAAAGGGATGGACTGAGCAGGTGAAGTTCACTTAGTTGATATGACGAGGTGGAAGTAAAACTCTCTACATGCACAAAAACCAGCTAATTTCAAAGTAAAAGCATGCACATAAAACATGAAGTAAAAACTTGCAAAATACAAAATTAAAACTAACTACTAAAACCACGTGATAAATAAAACACCAAGCATAAATAATAAAATTACTTCCACAGGGGGGCAAAGCCAAAACGCAAGTGCCAAAAACTGCAGTTCCTCTAGTGGCCACTTGGCTGGCTCCAAAAGAGAGTCATGTTAAAATGTCCAACTTTACAGCACTGAAAAGCATGATTACAGGCTGCTGCAAAAGATAGTTTCAGCCTCTATGGATAGCCTCCCCCTTCATAACAACTCTATGGAGGCTAAATATTTTTATAACTCAGCTAACCTGAGTCACTGAACTGGACCACTCCACCATGTTTGTGATGTTTCCGCCTTTTGAATAATTTCTAATTGAATTGCTATGTGGTACAGACCATCCAAGAAGTTTGTGCTTCTTTGGTGAGTGAAATTCTAGTATTTCATTAGTCTGTTACTTGCATTAATTAGTAGGTATGTCTGGACAAAAGGGTGCAATGTGGAGACAAATATGGTCACTTCTAGCTCCAAAAAACAACATGGTGGTGGCAGAAGTCTAAAACCGGTGGGTGGCATCATTGTGGAAACATGGCAAAACAAAGTTATACTTTTCAGTATAATCAGTTATTGTCATGGTCTCCCTTGTCCTCTGAGGTACGGATACACCTTCTCTTTGTCTCTCTGTCGTGTGAGTGTAGATTAACTCTAATTAACTCCTCCCAGAAGTGTGCGTGGCTGTTCAAGGCTCCTGCTGGTGCACCCGTTTTTCATCTGCACTTACCTGTAGTATATAACGCTGGTTCTCCTCTCCAGTCCTCTCCAGGCCTTTGAATTTCTTGATGTTTAGCTACTTGTCTGCAACGCTTTCCCATTTACTTACCTTGTTCATGTTCCTCCGTTGAGTATCCTTCCCAGTGCACCAACCTGCCTCACTTCTGGAAATTTTTCACCTGTCCCACTCTTGCCCTCCTGCTGAAAAGTCTTACCTGTGCCCCGAGCCTGCAAATTTCAAAGAGAGAACTCACCTGTGTCTCATACTGTGGAAATCAGAGTCTACTCACCTGAGTCCAGACCTGTAAGTAACAGAGAATACTCACCAGTCCCTGAACATGTGGACACTGAATTCATACCCTGAAAGAAAACCTGAAACTGCCTTTACTGAACTAAACCTTTTTTTTTTTTTAGTACAATCTGAGTTTGATTCTTAAATTTTTTTAATAACGTACCTGTTGAATTATCTTAAGTTATTCATTAAAAGTGTTTAACTTTTTTCAGTTGCATCCTGCCTTTTAAGTCCTTTGAAACCAAACCATAACAGTTAAAACTTCTTAGACTGGCAGTGATGCTGTTGGCACAAAACATACCCACATAAAGGTTTAGCACTGGCAAAAACAACAGAGTAACCTAATAGAGGTTTATGGTCATATATCTACAAAATTAACAGTATTACCTTCAGCTTCAGCCATACATTATGTTTATTGCTAAATAGGTAATGTGTTAAGCACAAGACAAGTAAAATATTAGCTATTATTAGAATTTTGTGAACATAAACATAGCCACAGAGCTGCTGACAATACAGTGAAAAACAAGTAATACTTGTAGCTAAATATTCTACAGGCTTTCAAAAAAATCTTGTAATTTAATACTTTGTGGGTCATTCTGTGTCTGTTATTTAGATTACTTTGTAACCTCTCTCTTAAAAAGTACAAAATAAATAAAGCTAACTTACCTAATTGGGACATGGGAAATGGGAATTCTCTTGCGCTCTCAGTCTCTTCGATTACAGGGAATTACAGATGAAAACAACCTGTCCTTGTCTGATTATTCTTAAGCATTCAAAATGATCCCTTTAATTGTGTCCTCATAGAGTTCTCAGAAATATGCTCTCTGATGTAGTTTAAAGCAGCAGAGCGGCCTGCAGCGTTTTTGTCTTTGAAGCCATGCTGAGATGAATTTTGGGGAATATTACAGTAGAGGTCATATCAAACATACCTCGGTAAATCTACTGAGGTGCAAATTAGTACTGGGTCTTCTTAAAGCTGGAAAATGTAGCTTCTTCGACATTAAAATAAAAGATGAATAAAAGATATCTCATGCATTATCAATCTGTGTGTCTGTAGTTCTCGTTTTTTTTCTGTAAAGTTTGATATTTTGGAGTGCACCCTTAATCCTCGCACACAGAAATTTACTGGAATCCACCAAAATGATGAAATAACACATGGTGGCATGGTTTGTGTAGTTAGCAAAAAAAAAAAACATATAGCAAAGCAAAATATATTTGAGTCTTAGATTCTTCAAAGTAGACTTCTTTTGCTTTGATAACACCTTTGCAAACTCGTCATTTTCTCAAACAGATTCTTGAAGTCATCACCTGAAGGACATCACAAATGGCTGATTTTCCTCCTCTCTGCTCTCCACTTCTTCCCAAAGCATTACACTTGTAATGCAACAGATAACTAAAACATCTTCCAAGACTGTGACAGTTTGATTTGACATTTTTGGTTTATTTACTTATGGAGTGCCAACCAGAATTCTTTCCTGACACTTAAGATATTTAAGGTTTGGTAAATTGTCCTGTTTGTCTCAGTCTGTTTGTTTGAGAGAATGAGCTGAAAGAAATGAATTTCCTACAAAGGATGGCTGGACTCAGCCTTCATTCAGGAGGGGCTCACAGTAGAGCTACTAGTCCTCAACACTGAAAGGAATCAGTTAAGGTGATTTGAGTATCTGACTGTGATGCCTCCTGGGTGAGGTGCTTCGGGCATATGCTACCAGGAGAAGGCCCCGGGCAGACCCAGGACACGCTGGAGGGATTCCTTCTCTTGGCTGGCTTGGGAACACCTCAGTGTCCCTTTGGAACAACTGGGGGAGGGAGGTCGATGGATGGAGTCCTGTTTGTCTCAGTGTTTTTGGGGCGGGGGGGGTGTTGTTTTTTTTTAAATACCTCAAACGAAACACAAAGGTTGCTAGCAAAACTTATTACCCTGGCAAACTGAACAAAACCAAACCCAAGTTTCAATAAAATTCACAAGAATAAACTTTCGAATACCCCAAATCCCCAAAGTCAAACACTTTCACACGAAAAACTTCAACTTGACACAAAAAAGGCCACTTTGGGTTTTCCTATCTGACTTCAGTGTCACTGCTCTCCCTCCACAAACCGACATCTGCGGCTACCCTACAGGAGTGTGTTGAAACTTGGTGCCAACCAGAAACAAATCGGTGAGTTGTGGGTGCTTCTGGGCATGTTTAAAATGTGAGGACAACAGCATTCAGGCTGTCACAAGATTTCCATCTTAGGAAACAGCTGTTTCACCTCCGAATATTAACAGAATTTTAACCACTGGGGATATGTTTCCTGAGTTTTACTCTTACTGTAACCAAAGGGACTTTAAAGGTATTTCCATATTTTATCGGCAGGCTTCTTGGAGCCATAGGTGAGAGTTGGGTAATCAGTGAGCAGTGCCAGGGGTCTATCCAGGACATGCAGCTGAAATAAAAGTCAAATCTCACTAGCCCTACACCCATGGTAGAAAATTATTTTATTTATGGTCCAAAGAAGCTTCTGAGTAATTTCAGACTTCTAAAGCTGATTTCTACGTGGTCAGATACATATGATTTGACACTAAGATCATTCAAAAAGCCCAAGTCTGGTTGGCTTTATCTAAAAGAAAGTCATGATTGCTAATGGGCTTCATCAAAAGAGTAATCATAAGAGTGTATGTGCCAATTTTATCACTTGCATCCACTTGTGAAAATATATCTGGAATATGAAGTTATCTGCTGCACTGTTGGGTGTAGGATGGGTGACTGTGGAGGCCAAGCAGCCCTCACAGAGTGTTTTGGTTCATTGTAATGAAGAGATAATTAAAAAGGCTTCCAAACTTGAGTGGAACTACATAAAAACAGAGGGAATGCAAAACTTTGTGAGTGTGAGAATATGCCGATTTCCTGAAGGCATTTTATGCCGGTGTAAACTCAGTTTGAACCACCAGCAAAGAAAAGTAGAAACTGCTTGTTTATTGGCCAGCACAAGTATTGGTTTCCAAGTATGTGTTGGCGTCTGTAAGATTGGCAGAAACATTTTGGACTTCCTGCATCTTCATGCAGACAAACTGAAATTACTGGAGGAGTTCATTGAAAACAGGATGTTATTCCAACATGTTCCCATCCCAGGGTGTCACGTAATGGCATTTTAACATTGCCTGCATCTCACCATTACACACAAGGTGTTCTTTGGCATCTGTGTTTTGATGCACCGGTTGTAGCAGTATCAGCCCCCAAGAAAGACCCCCTCTTTATAGACTTTCAAGGTGCACATTAATGGGGAGGATTTGTGGTTTAAGTTGCAGCTTTCTCAGAATTTATCAGCCAGGAGATCCTGGTTTACTTCCTGTTTGGACCTTTGTGTTTTGTACTTGATTTTTTATTTTTTATTTTTTATTTTTTTTTGTCAGTCTGCTAATTCATTTCATTGTCTACCTTTGCCTCTACTCACCAGTTAGGTTTAGGGACTAGAAGCTACCCCGATGGTAATGAATGTGTGGCCCATATTTGTAGTTTTCTTTGGGCATCATTTGACTTTGACTCACAGTTTGGACTCAGGTTGAGTCTGGCTGTCTCAACTCAGCCATTGTCCATTTTATAAACAGTGGCCGTAACCCCTGTCAAGCCTAGCTCATGACTTTTGCGCCACATCTGGCCCTCACAACATTTTCCAGGACTGTAACTGAGCTGAAAGTAGCCAAGATTAGACTAGAATATATCTGCTATCTGGGTACTGGGTAAAGTTAGGCACTATAATCTATTTGAGTAGGTTTAGGGGGAAAAAAACTGTTAAAACACACCCCTCCACCAAAGTAACTCTGTATGTTTGAAAGTGATAAGTTGGAGCAAGCGCCCCATCTCACCCCATGCATCACACAGAAAAGAAGCAGCAGCTTTGACAAAATGTCATTACTTTATGCCCTGGAAATAAGTACAGGCTGCCCATTTTTACCACAGTTATTATTGGTGAGAAGGTGAAACTATACATACTTAAGACATGTATAGGATGTAAAGGATGACTGGACTCAAATGCAGAGACTCAGAGTCAAGTTATTTGAGTTATTAACAAAGAAAGAAATGTCCAACAAGGCAAGGGGCTCCCAAGGGAGGAGGGAGTAGGTTACTGGAGCAGGGAATTTAACCAAGGTGAGTACTGAGGTGAGGTGTTGGGCATGGTTGTCTCCTTTTTCCTTAGGCAGGGAAGCAGGAGAATTCCTTCCAGAAGGTGAGCATGATTCTAAAGAGGATTTCCAGACACCCTGAGGATCTAGGACAGGGAGACGAGAGGGGGAAACTGCACTGAACCACAACAGAGCCTTAACAGTTTGAGGACAAGTGGCTGAAGAGCTGGTCCTTTTATGTGCAGAACGATGATGAGTGGATGAGAAACAAGTGCATCTGCCAAAACCCAGTCTAATTAGAAGACAGGCCGCCAGAAGACCTCAGGTCCTGCCCAAATTCACACCAGAAAAGAGAGTTGAAGAGGGTGGAAGAGGAAGAAAAGAAGGGAAGAAACGGGGAGGCACTGAGGACCATGACAAGCGCAGGTAATATTAAAACCACCCTACCTTACACAGAGGAATAAATCCCACACAGATCAGGATTAAGACACAATGCTTTATATCTGACAGTATCTGCAACATGCTGTCCTTTACATGTCATGCAGATTGTACTAAAAAAGACAGGGTACTCTGATTGTCCTGCTATCACAATCTACAGATAATATAGTGCCTAAGAAGCTACATGCAGAGGCTCAGGGGACGACTGTCTCAGCTTGATGGACAACACCAAGAGCCTGGCTGTGGATGTCTTTAAAAAAGCTGTAAATCCACACGGTTTGTGTTTCTTGCCGTATCTCACTTTACAGACACTGTTAATCTCACTGTGTCGCTCCACTTTCTCACCCAAATTTCCTCTTTCCTGTCCTCCTGCCTATCCATCTCACATTTTCTCTTCCTCACTTTCAGATCTCTCTGTCTAATTAATTCTCTCATATTTCTCAGGCTGTGGGTGATCAATGACCTCTCACTAATTTACTTGGTGGCACAAACAGTACAAGTTGAACACTATCTGGCAGAGCTGCTGGTGGGTACAGTACATGTCAGCAGGCAGCCCTGTGCAAAGTGTAAAGTGAACTGGCCTCTGAATATATCGGAGGCTGTATTAACATCTCAGTCACTGCCTGGAAATGAAGCAGAAATTGAATTTTGAGGCCCACTGCTTCTTATTTCAGAAAACTGACCTTCAGTTCTAATACTAAGTGGAGATTGATGAATATATTATACACACAACCAGCCTACCTAACAGCATCATTCAGAGGTGTTTAGATGCCAAAGGACCTCATTGTAAGAGACACAAAATGATTTACAACAAGAAAGAGCTTGAAAATCACTACAAAAAGGTGTAAAATTATTTAAAAGGCACAAAAAATACTACAAAGATTCACAAAAAACACTGAAAACAACAACAAAGACACAACAAACCTAATATGACTACAGAGAAATGCTTAATGACCAGAGACCCCAAATTATTGCTTTTTAGTTGTTTAAACTCAAACAAGCTCTAAACAAACTGAGCACAACATTACTTAAGACAGGCCAAGAAGTCAAACTCTGCCATATTCCCAGCAGATCTACTGATATCAGTGTCAGCCCCCATCAGCTCAATATAATCGAGGCTCTGATGCGAGAAAGATGACCTTCAGTTTTAATACTAAGTGACAACAAGTGACTTTTTTTTTTTAAACCTACAAACAGACACAAAATGTCTCAGAAAGATTCAAAATAACTAGAAAGAACACAGAATTAGTATAAAATGATGCAATATTAATGAAAGACATGAAAAAATGACTACAGAGAGACAAAAAGATTCAAAATAACCACAAAGATACAAA
Source organism: Paratilapia polleni (assembly GCA_015106735.1). Taxonomy (NCBI): domain Eukaryota; kingdom Metazoa; phylum Chordata; class Actinopteri; order Cichliformes; family Cichlidae; genus Paratilapia; species Paratilapia polleni. The sequence continues at coordinate 12,414 of VUQI01038739.1, read as the reverse complement.
ATGACTGCAAGAACATCCTTACAAAGATGTGAATATAACTACAAAAGGGCACACAATTGTTCAAAACTACTGCAAATAGACAGAAATGACTAAAAGGAAACAATTCAAAGAGACTCCAAGAAATTATAAAAACTAGAAAGAGATGTAAATGACAACAAAGACACAAAAGGATTCAACACAACTACAAAGACCTGGGAAAAAAGCTACCAAAAGTTGCAATATTATTACACAAATACAAAAAAGACTACCAAGATATGCAAAAACAATTCTGAAGAGATGCAAAATAGCAACAAAGACACAAAAAATGACTACAAAGACATGCAAAATCACTGCAAATGGAAATAAAACCACTGAACACCACTACAAAAAGACTAAAAAGCACCTGTCAAGAGATGCAAAATGACTACAAAGTGTCAGAGACTTGAAAAGGTATAAAATTAGTACAAAGATATGCAAAATGACTACACACAAAACAGACACAAAACAATTCAACCTAACTATAAAAAAGGAAAACAACTACCAATAGATGCAAAATGACTACAAAGAGACACAAAACGATTGCAATGAGACTAAAAGAGATTTAAAATGACTACCAAGAGGTACAAAATTACTACAAATATATGCAAAAACACACACATCTATTTTGAAGATATGAAAATTGACATCAAAGACACAAATATGACTATAATGACATGCAAAATCATTGCACAGAGACAAATGATTCAACACAAAAAGGCTGAAAACTATTACCATCAGATGCAAAATCACTAAAAAGATCCACAAGATGGACATGGTAGTGTTATTAATGGTTACATTTCCCTGAGAGGAGACAAGGCAACTTCAAAGAGGATGAAAAATATCCAAAATAAATACAAAGATGCAAAATGACTACACGGAGACAAACACAGTGTCAACGAGACCTGAAAAGTGTCAAAATGTCAAGTAAGAGATGCAAAATTAATTCAAAGATATGCAACGTGACAACAAAAGAAATGCAAACTAATTACAAAGGGACACAAAATGATTCATCACAATTACAAAGAGATGAAAAAACCAACTACAAAAAGACTGAAAAAAGCCACCCAGAGATTCAGAATGACTACAGAGACATGCAAGTTGGATGTGAAATTGGTGATGACTACATCTCAGCAGGCACACCGGTACAATGTATTAAATGAACCTGAACTCTGAATATATTGGAGGCTGTAATAACATCTCTGTCTCAACCTTGAAATAAAGCAGAAACGGAATTTTGTGGCCAGACACGTTTTATTTCAGAAAGCTGACCTTCATTTCTAATACTGAGTGGAGACAAAACAATTTGAAATGTTGAAATGTTGAAAAACACATTTTTAAAAACCTAAGAAATGCAAAATCACTACAAGGACATGAGACATATCTATAAGGCAAATGATTCAAAACAACAGGGAGACACAAAACAGTACCAAAAAGATTAAAAATAACTAAGAATAACTATGAAATTACTACAAACACACAAACAAATAACTACAAAGATGCAAATAATGACTGCAAACAGACAAATACTGAGACACACAAAATGACTACAAAAGCATGCAACTTTGACATGTAACCACTAACAACTCTGTCATGTAACTAAGTGGAAAAATAAAAAGTATACAAAGACATGACAAAGATGTCTGCAAAAACACAAAGGTCACTATAAATGAACACAAATTTAATTAAAACAAATACAAAGATGTAAAATGATTACAAGGACACACAAAACCATGTCAGGGACTTGAAAAGATTCAAATTAACTAGAAAAAGATGAAAAGTTATTACAAGGTATGCAAAATGATAACAAAACTCACAAAATGACAACAAGGACAGAAATCTTTTCAAATAACAAAGAAACTAAAATGTAACTACAAAAAGACGGAAAACAGCAACCAAGAGATGCAAATTGACTACAAAAGGACACAAAACAATATCAAAGAGATTCAAGAAGATTCCAAATAACTACAAAGAGGTTCAAAATCACATAACACATGCCTACAAAGACACTAAAGTAACTACAATGGACCACAAAAAGATTCCAAATGACAACAAAAAAGAACTACATAAAGACAAAATTGCTACAAGGAGATGCAAAACAATCTAAAAGAGACCCAAAAAGATACACAATAATTAAAAAGAAAAAAACTATTTGAAAGAAAGGCTTCAAGACAAACAAGCAGTACAACAACTGCAAAATGACTACACACACGATGACTATACATGATTGCAAGGAGATGCAAAATAATGTAAACAATGTCCAAACAGATGCAAAATTACTACAAAGAGGTGCAAAACAATGTTGAAAGTATCCATAAAGGGTCAAAATAGTTACAAAGGGACAAACAACTATTCAACACAACTGCAAAGAGACTGAAAACCAACAAGAGATGCTAAATGTTGGCGGCTGCATGTCAGCAGGCATACTTGTGCAGTGTGCTAAATGAACTGGCCTCTAAATATCTGGGAGGCTGTATTAACATCTCTGTCGCAGCCTTGGAATGAATCAGAAATTGAGTTTTGAGGACGACTGCTTCTTATTTCAGAAAACTGACCTTCAGCTTTAATACTAAGCAGAAATGGATGAATACATAATGCACTGTGTACAGAAACAGCGCACCAAACCGCATGCAGTCCTGCAGAGTTTTTTCCCCTCCCGCTGTGTCCAGAGGTCTAATGACCTCGTTATGGAACGATCTCCAGGGAGGAAATTTCATGCATTTTGAGATGAACCAAACCATGACGGTAAATGTGTGCACTTTCACACCTGGACAGCTCCTCTGCCCATCGGCTCCATCTCCTCCCCACCTCTGATTCCAATTCAGCTCCACTAATCCATGATAGAGGCGCAGCAGGGTCTCCAGAAATCAGTGGCTGGGTCAGATATTTCCTATCCACGAGGGATTATCTCAGCCTGCCTCAGGAAAGTAGGAGAAGAAAAGGGAAAAAAAACTCCATATCTTGTGTTAACAGGCTCTGAAAAGCAGGCAGGGGATCAAGTTTTTCCTCGCTCTTGAGGTTTATTCATCACACTTAAAGGGATAAGCTAATTTTATGGGAAAGCATTAAATTTAGTGAGGATACCTTTCACTTTAGCTTTACATCAGACCATCAGCTGAGGGAAGCATCTGTAAGATAAATCGTTTAGGGTTTGAGTATCACAGATTTAATTAGGTTGGGAAAAGTGAGCGTGTGTTGTTGCAGAAGCATCGGCGCCGCTGCAATTGTTCACAGCGTGAATCGCACAAAAACGGGAATGGAGAGTACAGTAGAAGGCTCTTTTCTCTTAGCAGACCACATGGTGGAGGCTTTCGTGCCATCTGTGCTTCAGTTTCATCATCTTTGGTGAAAATGTATTGGGGCTTATCACAGGAAACGCGCAAAGAGAGCTCAGCTGAAAGAGGACATTATGGTGTCTGACACTATGAAGGCTGCAGATCTCAGTGTGTGTGAATCTCCGACTGTTTTGTGAGTCTGAGCTGAAGTCTTGTAGAAAAGAGAGTGACAGGTTTGGTTCCCGCAGTAGCTTATCTTTACAGTTACTGCCATATGTTCAGGGTATTTATGAAAGGGGATCTATTATACTGATTTCCAGCTTCTTATTTTTATTCTTGGATGCTACTAGAGGAGCTTTGCATGATTCACGTTTCAAAATAATCCTGATTTATCCAACACTGGGCCTTGGTGCAGCCCCTCAGTTCACCCTCTATCAGGTTCCCCTTAAGATAAAAACAAATATACTTACAGCTTGTGGTAATGCATCTAATTGATATAGCAAAGTTCACTGGTGATTCTCAGTAATTAATTGGCTGTGTCTTTCTGTGTTGGATGGTTGACTTGCAATTTAACCGTGGTAGGTTTGTCAGGCTCAGGTCTGCTTCAGTGTTAGAAAAGCTGATGGTAAAATAAGAGTTCGAAAATAAATTTGCAACTTTTGCAACTTTTTGACCTCAAAAAGAAGTTTGAAAAAAGTGATTAAAAACAAGTGCAAAGAGACTCAAATAACTACAGCATGACTCAAGATTAAAAGAAAGAAGATGGAAACATAAAATGACCAAATGACCATAGAAAGATGCAAAACCAATACAAACAGAAAACAAAACAGTAGAGACACTAAACACATTGATGTGTTTGTCATTGTTTTGCACGTCTTTCTTCTATTGGCACCTTTCCATTGCAGGAGCCAGATGGCCCAAACTTGAACGGCCCCCTAGTCGGGCCTCTCAGCCTCTCCGTCTCCACTGAAGGATCCACCAAACTCATGAAGTGATGTAATGTTTTTGTGAGAGCCTCAGTTTCAAGCATTACCCTGTTCCCTCGACAAAAATTGGGTCTGTGGGATACAAAAGTTTATGAAGATAAACTCCACCAGTCGACTCCACTATATTTGCATGATTTTGCATGATGTTTGGACAAACTTCTTTAGTCTCGTTTAGGTCTCAGTCACACAGGCCTAGAGACCAGTCGGAGACCCCCTGGCAACCACCGGTGGGTAGGGAAAAATGTGTATTCCCCAACTGGCTGGCGAGTGGTTGCTGGCTGTCGCTAGGTGAAATTGGTCACAAAGAGGTATACGGTGCTGCACCAAAAACATCTTTGTGATTGCTTTGGTCACTAGCAGATATATTTCCGTGGTCGCCCGTAGTTTGTATGGAAAACGCCGGCTTGTCTGCAACTACAGGCAACTTCAGCAATCTAGCTTTCTATCAGCACCCTCGTTGCAACCGATTTCACCTAGCAACCACCAGCAACTGGAAATGCTACCATTCCTGTGGCACTCTGTGCAGTGAAACGTGATGGCTGTTGCACTGCTGTTTGTTCTGTGAATCTTGCATTGTTGATGGATGGTGCTTGCTTCATGTTCAACTGATCAGTGTCGTGCTCTGCACAACAGTTTCTCAGAAATGTTTTTTTTCTCCTCTGTAAATGGCTCTAAAAACAGCCCTTCAGGTCCTTAATTTCCTGCCTGCTGGTTCCTGCAGTGAAAAACAAGCTCGTGTAGTAGCGACGTAGCGATGGGAGGCTTTTTATAAGTCTGTGTGCAGTGGCCTGTTGTCTAATATCCACCACTCGAATGTTTGACCTTGTCTAACATGGAAAATACATTTTAAGCCAGCCACATTGTCTTCACCAATGCCATTATCTCTGCCTTTTGAGAAGAAAATATTCAGATATTACATCTTGCTGGTTCGGGTTGCTTCCTCATAAGTTTACCTTAAATCAGGTTTGAAGCTTACAGGCTGTGGTTTTTTGTTTTTTCTAAGAAAAGAGCTCCGAAAGTGCATCACAAGCAGTGGATATACATCACAGAGTACAACGATCAAACAGTGAAGCTACAGAAAGCAGCAAATTCTGTCTTTCCTGACTCAAATCATGCTGTGTCACAGCATAATCAGCTGCTAAACTTGCAGAGGAGACGGTAAAAGAGGCAGCTGCAGCTTCACAGGTGTGTGTGTGCATTGTTTCTCTGCAGTGCCCCACCTCATTTTCCCACCACATTACATAATCAGGATTAGCTCATTCCTCCATCCTGCACGCTATTGTTTTCTACCCCTTCCTATTCTGTAATCCTTTTCTGCAAATGAACGCTCAGCCTCTGATAGCCACATCTGTTGTGTGTTACTGGAAATTAAGGAGGAAAACAACATTCCTCTGAGCTCTTACAGGGCCCCAGCTACACGTTTTTGCAATCTCCATCTTCCTGATTTTGGTCATCATTGGCATTCCCGCTGTGTTTGTTTGGGTAAAACGCCCTGCATGCAGGTCTGAAAAGCCCCAAATGCCTTGCTGATTACATCCGGGTGAGGTAGCAGTGCTGCCAAGAGCTCAACCCAGGAAAACAACTCCGTGCTCAGCTATTTACAGAGTGTGAATCTGAGCTCATGTGTTCAACAAGTCATACTGTGATGTTAAAGTGGACCTGTTATGTTGATTTCCAGCTCCATATTTTAATTCTTGGACTCTACTAGAGTAGCTGTGCATGAGTCACAGCTCAAAAATAATAATCCTTATTTATCTTATACTAGGCCTTGGTGCAGCCCCTCAATTCATCCTCTGCCTGAAACAAGCTGTCTTAGCTCCACCAGTGGGGCATGAAGACTCTGCAGGTGGGGACCAGGAGAAAAAGATCCACAGAGATCCAAAAGAGCCGAAGGGAATCCAGCCAAGCACAGCGAGGAAGTCACTGGAAGAAGAAGAGAGAGATCTAGGTACAAATACATTACTTTTCACTACTAACTATAGAGCCTGATGTTTTACTACAGCTGTAGCTGTACGACCTTGCACGTAGTTGATAGAAGGCACGTATGTCGGCCATGGTGAGACCAGGTCGGAGAACACATCTCCGGGCAGGTCTGACATCTCCGGGCAGGCCTCGCAGGAGCAGGGAAACCTGCCACACCTGGCCACGTGGAGCGAGGGTGCTGCAGACTGCTGGCCCATGGCAGGGACATCAGCATAAAAATATAAAATGTAAACATGCCAAAGTGTCAAAAAGCTAATTATATTCATTTAATTTACATTTTATTTCTTTATGCTGATGTCCATTAACATCTGAAGCAATACTTCACACAAATAAACTGATGTTAAATAAGCTAATTAAAATAAAAACTGACTCTTGAAGGAGAAAATAATTAACAGTTTGTGGGTGCCGTTGTGCTGACATTAATTTCACTGAAATTAAGTCTGGATCTCTTTTTTAGAACCTTTGTGAGGTCCAAGTGACACCCTAACACCAAACCCATGTTTTGGAGACGAGCAAAAAGTAGTTTTTGTCCCTTGAGTGCAAAGACTTGTGAGAACAATTAAAAATAAAAAAAACTAACAAAAATTACATATTCTGACAGTATAGGGTTAGGGTCTACCTTAATGACTGTGACCTCACAGGGTTAAGTTAACTGTCTTCTGATTGGCTACCCCTCTCGAAATGCAAGGTTTGATCAGGTGGGTAGGGCTGAGATATTAAGGCTACCCCCTCTCTTTGACATCATAAAGACCGAGGAGTAGAAAAAACTGTCTGAAACTGAGTGTTTAGAGCAGTCTGAAGCCTGATCTTTGGCCTCACACAGATTACCCGTACATACGCTGACCTCATTACAGGCCATGTTTAATGTGAGCAGTACAAATATAAGACAGAAAACAAGCATAATAGTTCCACTTTAAGTCATGTGGATCATTAATCCAACATCACAGCCAGGCTGCTGAATGCCTTTTCAGCACCTGATCATGTCTCTTTATCCATGAGCAGATAATTTACATCTATTTAATATTCATTTCATGCCTGAAAAAGAGTATAATCAGCACTACAGTATTTGCTGCTGATAATTACTTCACAAGATGAATGTCCTGTTTTGTGTGTGTGAGAGAGAACCCATTTCATCATCATTTTTGTCCCATAAATATGACTTATTATCTCCAGCATCTGGCAATTATTGCTTCAGTAATAGTTTTTCCTAATTATGAGGAAAAAAAATCATTTAATAAATAATAATCCTTGGGTGGTAATGAGTATCTTTACAATTTTACTCTAAAATCATATGATGTGATCATCATAGAGATACCCAGTGGAGTTTCTAGTAGCTTTTTTTTATGAATTGGTTCCTGTTTTGTTTGTTTTGTGCTGGATACAGAAATCAATCAATCCAGATTTATCATATTTTAAGGGCACACCCGTTCATTAACAGGCTTATTCCCCCAACATTACACATCCGTATCCTAGCATGTAATCAAAAAGAGCATAAACAACCTGGAAACAGCAACAGTTTCCTCCAAAACAAATCATAAAGCACTGTAATAAAGTTTTAATTTGGAACGGTGACAGAGATGTGAATGGATCATTAATAGCAGATCATAACTGAGTTTTCAGAAACACGTTATTGGCATAGTCAACATGATGAAGATGAATAATTAGGCTGGTTGCAAATATGCCAAACCTTGAAACTATGAAACTGTGACACTTGGCAACACTGGTGCAATGGTTTCCTGTTATTTCACTCATCTACCAGCTGTGGCAACGCACCGAAAAATCCAGCAATGTGTCTGCAGGAAGATAGTAAACATGGAAGCAAACAGCAGAAAATTTTAAGTATTAAGAACTAACTTTGTAAATGTTTTAAGAGGAGGATACAGATTTTGGAAACAAGAGTAGTCTCTGCACATTGTGCACGAATCAAGTCTCTGAAGGATATCAGGATGCAGAATTTAAACATCAAGATGTCTCAGTTTTTCTTATTTCAGTCTGATATGTATTTGTATGACACCAAATGTCCAATTTTGGCCTATCTTGCAATGTTAAAGAATCATTCCACTAATTCCTAGATCCGGATCCAGATCTACTCCAACAGTTAATCACTTCAAATTCGGGCCGAGCCCTACCTGTGGAAAAGTTTTCATGCAAATCCGTCTACAATGTTTTAATTAATCCTTCTAACAAACAAGCAGGCAAACAAACAGAACCAATCACATAACCTCCTTTATGGGGGTAATTAAGCATTCTGGATTACCATGCAGCAACTGTGTCGATTAAAGATGTGGCACACTCTTAAATGGAGACGTCTGCTGTCCAGTACTTTCTTCATTAAAGCAAGAAGGTTCAAAACTGGATGTAAAATAATTTTCTCCAATTAAATTCAGACAGAACTGAAATTATTGTCATTGGGTTTCCGCTCATGGCTGAACAGATTCTAAACATCTTTCTTGCTTACAGTGAATGTGTGTCATCTCTACTCTTCTGGGTGCACTTTTTCTCTATTTCGCTTTTAGAAAATTATCAGATGATTTAAAACACTGACTTCTGATGACTAAAATCCATGTTAAAGTGACAAAGGAGACGGCATTCAAAATTATATCGCTTTGTCCTTAAAAAGTAAACTGTTATCAAGTTTTAACAGCTTGCATCACATGCAGAATTTTGTTTAGTTTTTTGTTTTTGTTTTTGTTTTTTTCCAAAAAAAAATTAAAGTGCCTCCATATTCCTAATCAGCAATCAGCAGGCAGTTTTTAGTACTTTAAACTTGCATTCTTTATAATGGCCAGCAGGGGACGACTCCTCTGGTTGCAAAGAGAACTCCAGTTGTATAGAAGTCTATGGCAAAAAGATCCTGCTACTCACTTGATTTATGACCTCAGTAAACATTTTCCAGATATGTTTATGCTCTCAATTGCTAGTTTTGAGTCTTAATTAAAATTTATTTTTAATTACAAAATATTTTGTAAATTATGGTCCCAATTAAAATGAAATAGGAGATTAAAGCAGGGTATAATTTAGGGCGGAGCTACCTTGTGACACCTCTTTTTCTTATGAGCCTGCAGTGTCCCTCAGTTTTTGAGTCAGATCCACACCTCATGCCTAACATCCTGTCCATCTATCTTCTATATACAGTCTTTATTTTAAGCTTCAAAACATCTTGGCCTGCTACAAGAATAACATCACTAGGAGAATAAAATACACATTCGATAGACCTCAAGGTTGCACACAATAAATTTAGATGAATGAAAAGTCCCCATGCACCTTGCAGCGAGACTGTTTCATCAACTACTTTTTCAAAGACGCCAAGAATGAGCTTTCAATCTTTTGAGCTTTTAATCTAACATGAGCGAGAAGCGCAGAGGAGCCACAATAGCTACATTAATGGGAAATATGATCCTTTAAGTCCAGACTGGGCCCAGAAGGTGATGTAATCATGCTTTCAGCAGTTTGCATTATCGCGTAACAAGCTTTAGAAAACGGCAGCAGTAATCAGTTGCACTTTGACCCTCTCACTTTGGCATCACACCATCAATATTGCCTTGCTCCATTAAATGCTCCTCTCACTTCCTGTAAAACCTGGATCGTTGTGGGGGTTCACTGCCACTGGCTGCTCTACAAGGTGCACTTTATAAACACAGGTCATTTGTCAACTGAAAGACATTAAAGTGTAAAAGCCCCGGGTATTAAGACCACAGAGCATTGGCTGATCTATCTGCCGTCACCTCTGTGGTGGAGAAATGCTGAGCCTGCAGCAAAGGGGCACCACAGCTCACTCTCTGCCTCCGCCCTGTGATGGACCCTTTCCCTGTGCAGTTAACAAGTGGACATGCTGAACTTTGCAGCTTCTGCTTCCCTTTGGGCTCAGCCATTATCGTACACCATACTCCTTATCACAGCACACAGACCAAATATCCTGCAAGGCCACGTTTCATCGTTGTTTATGCTGCAGAGAACTGGCAGGAAGGATTTTTCAGCGCTGTTCTGATGCTCTCTGCTGCTCCAGGGTCACAGCTCTTTGAGCTACGAGCAGCATGATATTGTGAATATCCCAAAGAGGGGAAAAAACAGGAACCCTTGACATTTACAAGAGCAGCCGAGCATCACCTGCTTTTCACTCTGACCTTCTCAACAAACACTTCATCGTCTTAAACAAGGAGTGGTTTTCTAATCCTCGTTTCCCTCCAGTTACAAACTGTGAAGACAGAGAACTCATCCAGAAAAAAGGAATCTGATGCAATGGTTGCTAAAAAGGGCAACTGGAAAACAGAATTAAGCAGTGTACAATAAGAATTTTACAAAAAGACAAAAAGAAATCTCAGTGATATACTTCAGCAGTGCTTTGAAGTTGTTTTGAAGTGATGAAAATGTGCCATTGAAACCAGTCACTGTGTGTATCACAGCTGGAGAAATAATGATATTCAGCATGAAAGTGTCAAAATCCAGGATTTGGATCAGGCTTGTTTTCTGCTAAACTCGACGCCAGTTTCATAAATGCTCATTAAGAGCAGATTCAGAGTGAGAAACTGGAAATATGACAAATTAAGTAAACTCAGAGGTTGCCTTGATTTGCAGCCATGAAACTCACAGCTGCAAAGAAGTGAAATAAAGTGCAGATGTTTAGAAGACAGGAAAATTAAGATCTTAAAGGCGCCAACCAGAGGATACTTGCCGGGAAACCTATTCACCAGCATCTTCATGTGCTCACGCCTGTTTGTTTACATGTGTGGGCTCAGTTTGATGGTCCGCAGACAGCAATCTAAATTAAATAGCCACAACAGTAACTTAAATAAATTTGCAGCACTTGAAGTAGTGTCATCGAGTAAAGGGTGTTTCACCTGCCCCAGACTGAATGAACCAAACAAAAAACTATCAACAACCTCATACACATTAACAAACTGGTTAGCATACTCAGAAAAAGGAGGTTGCAAATGCAATTAGCAGAAAGGGTGGTCCAGGCTACTAACGTCTGTGTTTACTTTTGTGAGGACTCTACAAACCTTTAAATGATTCATAAGACTGCAGTACATTCAAGTCACATATATGCTGTTTTAAGCCACAGTAACCACATAAATGGGAAATATGCCTTGGTGAAATTAACCAGAATTTCTCTTTACTAATTTTGTTCCAAACAAGCAGCAACTTACAAAAACTGCAGATCCTCTAGTGACAACCTAAGACTGGCTCCAAAAACCCCCACACACTCCCATGTTAAAACGCCCAACTTAGCAGTTGAAATAAACGTCAGTCTCAATTTGGATATTTCTGCTAGAGTGCTTTCATGTTCAGCTTTACCCAGCAAACATGGTTTATACATGGTTGAAACAGCGATGTCATCTCCCAGGTCCAAACTGGTCGTGGTGTGATGACAAAATCGGAAATGTACACAGACAGATTTTGACGTTGTTTCCACACAGAATAGCGGTTTAGTCAGATGCTCTCTTACAAAGTAGGGTCTTTAATGCAACAACGTTTGAGCTAATTTGGTCACTGAGTGGTTGTGAACAGTCAGCCACACAACATCTTCTCCACGTATTACCAGAGCCTGTTTTTCTAAATATAAACAACACATTTAAGCCGTTTTGATTTATCTAAACTTAGCACAAAAAGTTAGGAAATTTGTGTTTGGTCGATTATTTCTTTGTTGTAACAATGCGTCTTGGCAATAAATCTCATACCATTGGAAAGCCTGTTTATTTCAATGGTGCCACATTTGTAAGGAAAATGCATTTGTGGGTTGATCTCAGAGTTGAGTATGTGGGTTGCGCCCATGAAGAACTTGCCAAATCTTCTCTGCCAATGCCAAACAGCTTATTCTGCTATTGGCTCTTGCTGCGCTGATAGGGTAACGGCTTTTGGTGGAGGCAGTGTGATTTTGTGGGGCGGCATCTCCCTCACTGGAAGAACAAGGCTTGTCATCATTGGAGGCAATCTCAATGCAGAGAGATATCGAGATGAGATTCTGCAACCAGTGGCAATCCCATCTCTCCACAGTCTGGGACCGAACTCTATCCTCCAAGATGACAACGCTCGCCCCCACAGAGCAGGGTTTATCAGAGACTACCTCCAGAATTTGGGAGTGGAGAGGATGGAATGGCCTGCCTGCAGTCCTGACCTCAACCCCATTGAACACTTGTGGGATCAGCTTGGGCATG
>VUQI01038738.1:0-28346 GCA_015106735.1 Paratilapia polleni | reverse complement strand
GTGATCAGAGGGATGGGTACTTAGACGCTGCTGTGACTGTGGTTCTCCGCCAGATTGTTCCTACCATTGTAGTGGTAATTTGGCCTCCCTTGTTATTTTCTAGATGCCCGGCTTCAGCTCCGAATTGAATCTTGTTTTTGTCTCTCAGTTTTCCTCTGGTGCCACGGCGGATGACCCTGCTCTAGTCACGGTGGGTCCTAGTATCCTGTTCCTAGTTCAGCGGAGCTCCCCGCAGCCTGTGGTTTGCTCCACCACCTCGACCCGGTCTCATCCTCGTGGTCAGCTCCATCGGACCTCGCACCTGCCTGCCCACTCTCCACCACACCTATGTTCTCGGATCCTTATCATCAACCAGCCCTCGGACTTACCCCCTGTTTCCGCGATAACCTCTCCGGACAACAAACTCTCCTTGATTGCCATTCTTCTCCCGGCGTTACCTATTTAATCATTCCCTTGTTGTTTGCTTTCTGTTCAATAAACGTCTTAACTAAACGAAGTGTGGCTAGGTCTGCTTACTGGGTCCGCCCAAACCTGTAACTATGACACAACCATTCTAGTCTATAAATTAAACACTGTGGTATCAAAATATGCACTCACATCTGAGAGAAGAAGGACAGCAGCATTGTTTGCATTCATAAAGATTTTAGGTCATTAAGTGCTCTGGGTTGCACATTTATAAAAATGTTAACTAACTAACTATTGGTTAAATAAAAAAGTCACTGATTAAAACAGCCTTCCTCTAAAAGTGGATAAAGGAATGGTAAAATATAAAGTGAAGAGAACAGAAATTATGTAGATTTGATTTCTTTGTGAGAGTTTTTACCACTGAAGTATTAAAAGCTTTGGGGAAGATGCTTGAGTTAAGAGCAGACTTCATTATCTTTGTTGTACATTGGGAGATGCTATAGTAGCTGCTGGAATAGTGTGTAGAGCACAAGTGGAAGATTTCATCATACTAAGTACTTTAATGATGGCATTCTTCTTTTTTCTGTTTATTAATCTATGAAGAGATATAAAGACAAACTGGTACAGGCAACAGACAAAAACAATAAACATATAGGAACACTGGCACTGTAAGGTAAAGGACACATATTACATTTTGATGCTATCAATCTGTTACTCTATTAACCATTCATTTGAACTTTTTGATCAGATTCATAATTGGTTGTCAAATTTTCTGAGTGCCATAAACTGGTGCCATCTTCCTCATCAAAGGATCACATCATTAATAGAGGCCCACAGGAACTGGAGATTTTTTTTCTGTACCTGCAAAGGTGCCTCTAATGGTTTTATGTTAAAAAATTAAGCAAATGAGTCCTTATTAAGACTAAATGGAGATGGATTTAGAGGACTGTCAGATGTTGTAAAAGCACTTTGGAGTCATTTTGGCTTTCTGAAATGGGCTCGTCTCTCTTTCCATTATAGTAAAATTTAAATACTGTATTTGAATTTCAGAGTGGGCAGTGGAGAGCCCTGAAGAAGAATACAGTGAAAAATACAATGATCTCCTTACTCACACTCACGTATACACCTCCGCTGTATGCTTAGCCCCCACTGCTGCAGCGCAAAGAGGCTTCCACGTTGCCGTGGTGACTGTGGTAGAAACAAGGGGCTCATTCGTGATTGACGGCCGCTGCATTTGTTTGTTGTGTGTCAGTGTGTCTTCAGACGCACGTGTACATGTGTGCGGTTCAGTCAGCCACGTTTCCCTTTTAGACACCACAAGTGGCCTAATTAGCCAGTCATTCACAGTTGGTGCAACAGAACACAAACAACTGGCTCGCTGAGGATTATAAATGAATCAGTTGTACATCAAAAGATCCCGAAAACAAATCTATCTGATAAAAAAGAATGACAAATTAATTTACTTTGCTTTTTTTTTTTCATAGAGAAGATATTGATGTTCTTTGCCTTTTAGAACTTTTTCAGCCCCCTCATTTTTGTGCTGATATGAACATGACAGAGGCAGATTATAGGACATTTTGGAGAAGTCAGTGAGATGGGCTACTAATGAGCCTCTCTAAGCCTGGTCTTGTTATCAAGTATTCATGTTGCTGTTATTTTTAACCTGTCGAGACATCAATTTTGGGGTCATTATAGGAGAGGCTAAACCCCTCAGAAAACACATCAGACTTGAGCTGACTGTCTAAAACTGGCAAAGGATAGTGTCACCAAGCTGTGCCCGGCTGTTTAAGTAAGTGGAGGAGATGGCAGCGGTGTCAGAGCCACTGCTGGAAGGTTTCTACTACTGGTTTGTGGCTGTTACAGAATGCCTATTGAGTGGCTCTAGGCAAATGGCATTTTCTCAGTGAGTAACGTAAGAAATAATAAATAATTGTGGTTGGATCTATGCTTGTGTTAAGGAGCACTGTATATTTGTTAACTTTCTGAAAAATGTAGCAGTGAAACCATAATATTCGTAACATTTGTATAAAAAGTAATTTCTTAGTATGCAAATCCCATTCACTGTATTTTTGCAGTTGATCGTGTCTTAGTGCTGTTTTAATTCATTTTCCCCACATTCTTTTGTTCCTTTTTATTCTTTGACTTTATTTCTAGGATAATTTTTTTCTGTGTGTTCGTTGCTTTTGTGGAAGCTTTTCATAATCCCCCGTATAAATGTTAATTTTCAGTATAGTAAGGATATCATTTTGAGTCTTGCTCGGAGATGTGTACCGATCCCGTGATCGTAACTGTGTCAGTGGTGGGGAATTAAGGCTGCTTATTTAGTAGTCGGCAGTCCTTTTGATTTTTCTGTATCAGAGGAAGTTCCACTTCTCCTAATGTTATAACATAGACAACTAAAGCAGTAGTTTAGCCAAGTGACATGATGTAACGGTTGTCAGGTCACGTACACAAATAAGTTGTTTAATCAGCATAATTTTTGTGCTGTACTGCTCCTGGGAACTTTTTACTGCAGCTTTAGCCTGTTGGACCTCTATGTTATTCCCAGATGAAATAAATGACACCCCTCCCCCTTACCATAAACAAGATGTCAGAATTAATGAATTTTTTCAGCTATTAATTATGAATATATGGCACATCGGTCACATACCATAAAGGTATTGTAGTTGGTAAGTTAGAAGTCACCATAAGCACCTGCTGAACCTTTGTTAAAGGAAAGATTTATTTATTTTGGAAAATGCACTTATTAACTTTATTGCCCCGTAGTTAGATGCACCTTTCTTATACCTCTATGCTAAATACAAAGCCAAGACCAGCAGCTGAATAACTTATGAATAACAGTACAGTGCCTGCAAACAGCAGGGAGACTAGTCCATCTGTGCCTACAGGTAGTAAAACTGCAAATCTATCAGCAAATCTGAAGCTCACTTTGTATTTTGTTTGTAATCAGATTTGTTAATTTGTTCAATAATTAAAGTGTAAAATGTGCCAATCTCTATTTTAGCTTGGGCTTCATGCTGAATTATTTCTTGGCTCGAGTTACTGGCTTCGACCAAGAAATAAACCAGCACATAACCCTGTGTAAATTAGCAATTTTAGAAAGAAATGAGCTGTAACACATAAATTACTTCATTTTGTAGGTGTGAGAGTTTAGGTAGGCAGATTTTGATGGGCACTGATCTTCTTATCTAGCTCTCAGTAGTGAAGCTAAGAAGCTTATTTTACAAAATGTCAAACTTTCCCTACTAATCGACCCCAAATATTCTATTCTGCTCACACTTGGTGTGGTATTTATTATCCCATAAAAATAGAAAATTGGATTGGTTAATTTGACTTTCACTTTTTTTCCTTTAATGTGACACATAAAAATATAAGTGGTATTTCAATCACCACATCCCAAGTTTCAGTAATAATTGCACAATGGGTGGCAGACAGCTGTTGGCAGGAAAATGATTGCTAAAAAATGCATGAATACAGTATGAGGTTATTAATATATAATGGCCTATTACATAAGAAAATCCCTAATACTTCAACTTTATTGATCATTGAATCAGTAGATCATGAAATAAAATCAAAAATTAACCACAGGTACATACGTAAAACTGTGTGTCACTCTCGTCAAAACTTTCTGCTTTCAGCTAACTTATCACACTCGTTCTTGTAACGACCCTATTTATTTCTTTTTGGCAACTCATACACAGCATGAGAAGAGTGGCAAATCACGTGTGTAGTGAGTGAGCGTACAAACACACTCAAAGCTCTCAATTCAGCTATATTTGAGGAATAAAGTGTATGAAGCAGTGTAGGCTCTGTGTAAAGTGAGTGGGTGATCAAAGCTGCAGATTCATGGAGGGGGGCGTCTTGTGAGTGTGCAGTTAAAGCCAGTCAAATATCCTTTTCCCTTCCTTCCATGATTTTCCCGTCTTTATGCTGCCGGAGTAGTAGTGACTCTGTATTTTTATGATGACGTTTTTGTTTGTTTGAGTTACACCTGTACGGTATGGTGCATTTATACCTGGATTGCATTAAGCCGTATGTGTTCTGCTTCCTGGTGCTCTAATCTCAGTTTGCGCTTTCATGTTGCTTTCTAACACATTACAGCTCTAGCCAGGAACATTGGATTGTCCTACACTTTAAATCTCCTGTTTCACTTGTTGTTGGTACAAAAACTGACCACGCATGACAGTTCAAGAAATCTGTTGTGTGTGCAAAACCCAATAAAAAGCAATAGGACTCCCACTAACCAAAGGCTGAGGTCACGTGTTCCGACATATATTGGAGAGAAGGCAATGTGCTGCATTATTTGGATATGTTTGTTAGACAGGATGCTTCAGTGACTACGTTCCTCCTTGGTCTGGAACAGTGGGTTGTCTATAATCAGCTTCCATTCTCCAATAAACACTGTTTATATTTCTATCTTAGCAGCAGTGTATCTCATTATCCTCTCCCTCTCTCTTATGTGCACTTAATGCACTGAGGAGTTATGGGATTGTTCCTGCATAAAGTGTCGCTTGCCAAAGCGATAAAATTAGGGCATTAACAACAGCCTATTAAAACTACAATTGTATTGCACTGTTGGATTACTTATTGATATCTGGCAAAAATTGCTGCACTAACAATTATAATGAGTTTATAAACAATAATAACTTTTTTCTGATGTGACAGCAATAAAAACACAAGAAAGAGAAAGATCAAACAGCATTTATTATCATCTTAATATAATTTATATTTAGATAAACCTAAGATTGACAGTTAAGTGTAGTGGTGCATACATTAAACAATGGATTTAGTGTATACATGCACAACTCTTGCAGAATAATCAAGTTTGCTTTAAGCTCAAAATTTGTGTTTTTTGTTGTTTTTGTACCAAAGCATAAATTAATAATAGCATAGCCTCTGCTATTAAGCACAAAATCACAGTAATTCCAGTAAAGGTTGTGTCTCAAGAAAAAAAAAAGACTAATTAAGAAATTGTCAATAAACCTCACGTTTTTTTGTTTTGTTATTTTTTTAATTTTTTAAATCAAAGCCTCCAAAGGTAAAGTACATCTTTGAATCCTTTTTGTGTGTCTGTGGTAGGAGGTCGCTGTCCGTATGTTGTTGTAGTCCGGAACAGTCTGGATTTCAGCGGTCAGCGTTCATCTTCCGTAGCTTTGGTGGCAGGTTGTCCTCTAGCCTCCCTCCAGCTGAAAGAAGAGGGCTGTGCATGGGGACTGGAGCAGGGGACAGCATGGCTGTCCCCTGCTCCAAGTACAGGTCTCCAGTCGACTGGGTCATGGGTTCAAAGCCCACCTTGAGGGACTTAAGCCCTAGACGATTTGCTGCCTCGGGACCAGGTGAGGAACTGAGGCGTTGCAGCTTCAGGGGGAGGTCTCCTGTGCTGCAGGCCTTCTCCGAGTGCTGGGAGCTGAGCATAAGCACTTTCCTCTGTAGGTCCTCCTTCCCCGATGAACTCATCCTCTGCAGTTTGCTTGGAAGTCGAACCCCAGTCCCTAAATGACGCCCTCTTTCCTCTGAAATGTTAATGCAATCCACAGAAAACACGCGGTCACGCCGGGCATGGTGGCTCTCAGTCAGTGCAGGAGTAGGAGTGGATAGAGGTGAGGGCAAAGAATTCTTCTCTTCGTGCTCCTTGACACTGTACGGTGGTGTTGGTACCTCAAACGTGCTGTGGAACTGAGAGTAGTCTACCCTGAAAAAGCCTTCCTCCAGAGACATTACCGGCAAGAAACGATGGCCCCATAAAACCTCATCCTCGGTGTATGACGTCCTTGCCTGGCATGTCATACCTAGAAGAGAGTGACGGGAGTAATAATTTTAATAACTGCCATTAAATGGGGTTCCAGCAAAACAATTATAGGCTGATAAGGAGGAATGTGAAAGGGCAGCATCACTGCCCATTATCTCTTTTTCCTCTCCTTTATTACTTGTGAAGACAGCTTCATGCTACCCTTTGTGTGATCATCTAGTTCAATTTAGTCACATACGAGAAGATTTCAAGTAAACCCACATGACAGAGCTCTTGCATTTCCCAGTTCAGGAAAGTAACCAGAAGGCTATTACACTGTTATTAGTACGTCCTTTTTTTTTTTTCTTTCAAAGCATGTCACCTCTGATGTACTGTAATGGAGTACGTGAGATGAAGAGCATCTTTACTTGGATTAACAAAAAAGGAAATCCTATGTAGTATTTTCTTTCCTTCCTGGATTTCATACGCTGTGTGGTTTCTCTTTCCTTGCTCTGGTGAGTGATTCTCAGATTTTCTGACGTTAATGTTGGTGGAAAGGTGGCAGATACTTGTTATCAGTGTGGCTTGTGTTGGTTGTGATAATTGTTAGTTTAAATCTGGCCAATGTGATGTTCTCACATCAGAAGATCAGTGGCAAGGGTCCTGCCTTTACTTGTCTTTATTTTAACTTCTGGTGTTGATTGCAGATTCAGATTCTGTCCAGCTAGAAGAAAATCATCTGTTGGCAAACTGGCATCAGTTCTCATCAAGCTCTTGTGGAGTACCTAATTTACAGACGCATTAACAAGCAAAGCAAAGATTTTCTAGTAACGTCGGTGCCTGTGTGTCTGCTAGTGTACACATTTCTTCAATTTGACCTCAGCCTTATAAAATAATTTTCTTGACATTTGGATGTTTGTTGGAGGTCCTTCGCGATCAATAATCACTTAGTTCATATTTTTTTCTGATCCAATGGCTCTGCTACAACCTGAGCTTTTCTGTGAAACACTACAGTTAACTAAAGAGTAGGAGTCTAATCCAGTCCCTCTGAGGGATGATATGTTCAGTGTTATGTCATAACCTGATGCTATTCCAGGCGCACTACTCATCTTCATCCACAGAAACTCTTCAACATTCCTACATCTACATAAAGGTGATTTTTATTCTTAATTGCCCTGAGGCTCAGCTTTAATTGTAGTTGTAAATTTAAGATAATTTTCTAGCATATTCTTCTCTCCTAACAGTAAATGACTGGACTACTGCTGAGTGTAGTTGCATAAGATAACATTAATACAAATGCAGTGGAAGCTTGTGGGTTTAGAGCCTGACAGGCATGCTAGTTAAGTTTCATCATTCAAGCATCCTTTGGGTATTCAACCAGCTGGTTAATAATGTTTACTGCTTCTTGCATAAAAATAGAAGCCCTCAGCACATCTATGCAAACACTTGGGAGACAGCGTTCAGGGCGTCCCTGGAGAAGACTTTATGTAAAATTCCTGACATTGGCAGAGGTTAGAGAGTACATTAACTATCATTTGCTTTCTGTGTTAAATTCCAATGAATTTACAGAGCTGTGTGTCATCTGCATATTTTGCAAAGTGCAACCTACAGATGGACTCAATATGCCATAGCAAAAAAACAATAAAAGAATTAATGTTATGCCATATTAACTGCCCTCGGCTAGTTTTTTATACAGCAGTTCACAAATTCTGCCATGCTCAGTTTTCATTTCTTAGTTGCTAGAAATCAAGACCAGCCCAGACCTTGAGTAATGCCGGGTTCAAATGATAATCCATCTGATAAGGTCCAAGTGGTGTCCAGTTCTACTGCTACACATTTCTGTTATGTGTATTTATATGTCTCCCTGATGTGACTCTATTTGTATTTGGTTTTGTTGACCAAATTTTGGGACTAAGGATAATTATCCTTGGCTCAGTTCACATCATGTCTGGCTGCCTGTAATGGTACCCTTAAGGATTGGGTAGTTAAAAAAAAAAAAAGGCATATATGTAAGCTTTGGTCCATTTTGGATCAGGTGAGTATCTTTAGTTTTTGGATGGAGAAAATAGTTTTAATCCATATTTGTAATGTCAAAGCTAAATTCATTAGATGACTGCTTGGGATTGATTTTAGTTGTCATCTTTTTTTTTTTATCAGCAAAGAATCTGAAGTAGTTTTGTCACAGTGTTGAAAACGAATGGCTTGAAGACAAACTAAAACTAACAAGTATTAGAGCCAATGCATGGTAAGTCTGGTTGAAACATAAACGGAATGAGGAGGGGAGACACTCAACAAGCTGAACAGCTGTGTCAGCAGCAGCTGGATGTGCCCGGAAGCTGTTAATGTATTTGGATTAATGGGATGTGCTTTAGTGTGAAGATACACATATGGACAAAAAATTTAAAAAATCTTATTGTTATTATTATTACTTTCCATATTATTAAAGATTTCTTTTCCATATGGTTGACGGCATATTGTGGACCGCTGTAGGCGACACCGCCAGGGCTTCCCTCTTCTACTCCTCAGCTCGGAGGGCTGTGCGCTGCGACACTAGACTTCTAGCTGCACCCTGATTTAATGGTGTTATCAACAGAGCACAGCCGTATTGCCTGCCTGCCTTCTCGCTTCCTGCTGATCCCTCCCTTCTGCTCTAAGCCTATTCAGCTTCATGGTTTCTCCTACAACAGCGACACAGTCAGGGTTATGGGGGATGTCTAGAAGCAGAGCTGAAAAGAAAAGAGGGGGATGGATTTATTTGTATTGCACTTTTGGGATGAATCATTGTGTTAAATATGCAACAGAGAGATCTGAGTTATCACTGAGAGTACTCCAGCAGGGCTGCCTGTAGTTTACAGCAGCGGCTTTATACCAGTGTCTCATGGCCTCTGAATTACCTGTGCTCTCAACTGTCGTGTGAAAAATGGAGTGGAACTTCGGCGGAAACCTCAGCTCATTCATCAAAGTGACACACGCATCTATGACCACAGGCTTTTATTATGCATAGAGTGGGCATAAACTGATTCTGCAGAAATAAAATATCCCTCAAAATTCAATCAGGGTGTCATTCTCATGTGTTGATGTCATCCTCGGTTTCTCCAGCTCTCATGTTGTTCAGATATGCAAAACTGGGAAGGTGGGGAAATGAGAGTCTAGATTATGAGTATCTATTTGATAGGAATGTTATGTGGCTTGCTATTAATGGAGGAATTTACATTTAGATTGGGAGTGAGTAAAATGAAAAAAGAAAAAAAAAGAAGCAACGAGAATGGGGAAGGACACAGAGTTAGATTGCTCACCAGTGGTTTCCACGATGCCTTCGAGGATAACAACAATCTCAAACTGTTCGTTCATGAGAGAGCGCTGGGATAAGTCAAAAAAGGGGCTCTTGGGATTAATTTCATGACAAATGGTGAGAGGGGATACCAGGAAGAGCTGGTCTGTACCCGTTCCAAAGCCAACATCCAACTCGCACTGGTCCAGAGGCAGGAACTCGCCCTCAGGCGTCTGACGAGACTGGAAGATAAAAGCGAGACAGAAAGGAAAGAGCAAAGAAAGTGAAAGAAAATATAGAAAAGAAACAGACAGGAGAGTAATAATTAGATGCATGTAGTCTTCAGAAAGTCATTTCAGTTCTTCTATCCAGCTGGAGGTGTAGAATTTATGTCCTTTACTTAGGTAAAAGTACTTCTAAACAATGTTAAAATATCCCATTACAAGTGTAATGCAAAAAATGTTCCTGTGACCAATTAAGTACCTCATTTACAGTTAGTTCCCTGGCTCCATGTGGTAAAAATTCAGAGATAAAATCTGAAACATAACTGAGCATAGCATAAGTTCATGGCAGGCTAGTCAAACTCAGCTGCAATCCCTGCAGATCAGCTGATCTCAGTGCCAGTCTGCATCAGCTGGCAAATCTAATATAGGGCATACTATTTAAACAGCTTTATCATGCTTATAGTTTTTGCCCATGTGAAAGCTTTGCAACCCACTTCCATCCCAGCTCCACCTTTCATGCTGTTGTCACTGATGCTTGCTTTCTTCTGTGCTGGGTTTTGCTGCTGCTCTCTATATGCACGTGGAAGGGCAAGGCGTTCCCAGAAACTGATGCATATCGTCAAATATAAATTACTGCAGATGGAAATAACATCCTTCCATTTGACTATAGTGGTCCTGACTGAACTGATTATTTATATAAAATATATTTTATAAGTGATATTTTAAAAGCAGACTGGAAGAAAATAGAAATATTATTACATCCATTAAATGAATAAATGTCCCAAGCATTCCATCAGTCTAAAGGTGATTCTCTTAAAATATATAAGTCTCATGAAATAGTGATGGAAGATTTTTCTCTCTCGCTACACTGTCTTGTTTGCTGTGTCCACAGACTTTGCGCTTCACATTGATTTCTAGAAGAACTTGCAGGCAGAAGTATGAGACAGCTGTGTTTGGACAGGACTTGCCCACAGAACGTTAACTGGTGCGGAAGCATTTAATTGCCCAGATGATGTTGGAGCTCAGCACCACGGTCCTGGATGTATTTTCTTCTTTCCTGTCTTCTTCTGTCTAATCAATGTGTTCACCTTTTTTCGCTTCCCATTTTCTCAATTAGCAGTCTGTTTCACCTGTTATTACAAATTCTCTTAAATTTCAAGACATTTTCTGACATCCTGCTCTCGGCAAAAAGGCTTTCAGCTTTTCAGAAGCTTTAATGTATAATTAATGGGAAATATTTTGATAGCTATGAAAACTTTATAGGAAAGGAAAACAAAAACAGGTGTAGGTGTTTCAGAATAAGGTGAAAATAACCTGGCTGTTTCTGTGTCATTTAAGAGAAAAAGATTATCTTGGCAAAAATCACAAATGTGCTCTCTGGAGGTTCTTTTTAACACAAATTAACATCATTAACACAGAAAAATTATTCTGTGAAAAAATGATTTTACTCTGCATTCTTTAATGTGAAATGCAGACATCTCTACTCTTTTCTCTTTTTTTGTCATTGTTTTACCTCAAATCAATTATTTGGATGCGTCATTCACCAGCCACCCACCTAGCTGCACACACTACTCCTCCACCTCAGCTCCACGCAGCTTCATAATGAACTCCCACACAGACATCCACACAGTCTCACCAGCTTCTCTGTAACACTTTCTGCCATTTCTGGATCTTTTGTTCTTGTTGTGAATCCTAAAATAATCAACACACCATTCCCTAAAAGACAGTCCCCTCTTTCAGCCTTCCAGCATTGCCTAAAACAGATAACAAAATTGAAGAGTGGCCATTTGCACTTAAGACACCCCTCACTTAGATTATACACCAGTTTGCTGAGCCAGATTTGGTTAAGGTCATTACACCGTTCTGTTCTTACTCAGCACAAATACTGTTTTACAGCAGCACATTTACTGCTTCAACTGTAGCTAGCTAGTTAAGCTAATGTTGTGGCTCCATGAGTTGGTTAAAAACTTGGTCTGCAGACTAATTGTTGATGTTTCCAGCCTGCTGGTGACCAGCTGATGATAGAATACAGGAAAGTAAAGACACAGCTGTAACGCACTGCGGAGCAATTTAACATGCATTAGAATTTCAGTTAAATAGTAAGGCCAGAAAGCTGTTTTTTTGTTTGTTTGTTTGTTTGTTTGTTTTTACAAAATAATTTCACTAATGGTGTGCTACTTGGCCTTGGATGCTCAACTTCTGGGCAACTAGCTGGTCACCGCAACTACTTGCAGTTGGTTGCCGAATGCGAAAAAAATTCAGTTAGATCACTTGGCAACCACAGATTTTTCTTAGTCACAAAGAGATTACTGTCCTATTTTTACTCTACTGTGACTGAGCTATTAGATAAACATGTCGTCAATAGAGCTTGAGCATCTGAATACACCTCATTTCATGTATTGTATAAAATGTGTGGAATGAATTATGCATTTCTTGTGTCTTGCTCTCTGTTTTTGGTACCTCCAGACTCTTTAAATGCCGTGAAGTTTAAAAGTTAACCAGCCTAAACTATAACTAAACATGAACTGAACACGATTAGGTAAGGCATTACACTGAATGTGAAAACAAAAATAAAAGCAGAAACTTTTAAAAACTTCAAGAGCAATCTGTTCATAAAATAATCCCAATAGGATACGTCTGCCATCATATTTACTGGAAACATTGGTACTGGCTAGTTTATCAAGATGTTTTCACATTAATTTTTCTGGTAAAAACAGGGATTAAAAAGGAGAAGGTGATGTTTTATTACATACATCTAGCTAAAACTAATATGCAGCCTAATATAATAGTGCACCCATTTGGTTCTGCTGTTGTGTTGTTTCTTTATGTAAATCATTTCAAAATAATACAAAAGGTGATCATTACTTCAACCTCCAAATGATTATATATATGAAACAGTATCTCTATAAACAGTTTGAACAAAAGATTTGGACATTATACATCATGAGCTTGGAATTTATTGTAGGACTGTTAGACCTGCATTAGATTAAGCTAGGTAATAAAACAGTAATTGTTGAGTTTGAAGTGCTGCACAAGTAAGTTTAATTAATTTAAACTGAGTTTCACCATGCATCTTTGGATCCGCCCTCTATCTCATTCTCCTGTCCAATTTCATCCTACCCTACCGGTAATATTTTGTTTGCATATCTCCGAGATGCAAACTGTGAATAAGGTGTGAGTAAACAGGCTTTGCATTGCCAGAAAACACTGCATTCTATTTCTATCTCCTGTGAATATCAATGAGATGCTCGTCTGGATTTATGTCGGAGAGCGACTTTCATGTTGGGGGGGCATTGTTCACTTGTCAGGTGCTTACAGGCCACTGAATACTGTTTGGCATTGTTCCCTCCTTGAGGGTTATCTCATGCTAGCTTAGGGAAATTCTGCTTTTCACTTTCTGTCTTGGTCGCTTAAGATTAAAAAGATGGATGACTGTATGCAAACATTGACAGGCAAAGCTTCTTACACAGGTCCCGCTGGCACTCTTCTAGACTCCGTCTTGCACAAAGATCCACAGATAGCTGAGCTTGTCTACTTTTTTTCCTGTAAATCTGACATGCTGTTCCAACCAATCAACAGATTTTTTTTTCTTCAAGCTCTCACGTAGTCAGACGGGGACGGTTTTTATTCTTTCTCCACAATATTTTTGGGGAGCAGAAGCCCTGGATGAGCACACAAACAGATTTCTGTTTGAAATTTTACCTGTCACGTCTGATTGCTCACCATCCCAGTCAACCGCTCAGCTGCTCATTATCATTAGAAAAGCGAGGTGGAATTTTTTCCTTTGTGCTCACAATAGGAGTGTCTCAGTGGTGTGAGTGATGCTCATGGATAAAGACAGGCAATAAATAAAACTGATTAGACCTAAAGGGTCCTGATCTTCCCACTCAACTCCACTCCATGCTTGGCCAGACCCTCATCAATCAACAGCCTCAGTGGAGATGGGGGTGGAGGTGCTTATAGGCAATCAGATCAACAATCCAGCCAAATCATCCACGCTTTCACACTGCTAGCTACCCACATCCTTGTCTAACATTTCATCCAATCCAGTCAAGACTGAGTGAGATTAATTGGAAAAATTAAATCATGAGTTAAATTAATTGGGGAAAAACAACCTGGGATGGACTCCATGGTGTCCTTCTGCTCTTATAAATGAGAAACTGCAAACAAGCGCTTGTGTCTAAGAGTGCATTTATGAATGGGTTTGAAATGAATGTCTGCATTTTCCTGCACTTTCAGCTGTTGAAAAGCAGAATTCAGTAATGTAGCTAACTTCTGAAATACGGCTCAGTTTCTTTGTGGCAGAAGATCAAACCTTTGTTGCTCCATTACCACCAAAATATGTTCTTAATACACCAACTCTGGATTTGTTTTTTCTTATTTAAATTTGTTACTCTCCTTTTTATATGCTTAAATAGAGATTTGAATGCTCCTCATGAAAGCTACCTTTAAGCAGTCAAACAGCAATTTCTGCTTTACTGTAAATCACTTTTTATATCATAATCAAATACAGTTTAATACACCTCTGCATGATCAGAGGGGAAACCTCACTGAGCTGAGCAGGTACACTGAATTGTGAGGCCAGCATTTGGTGGATTTATCCACTCTAGGGAGTGTTTGTCTAAAAAAAAAGCTCCTTTTTTGGGTGTGAAAATGTCAACTGAGAATGAACAGAAGGCCACAGTGAAGAGATGGGTTTTCAGATTTAACATGTTTCAATGAGGAAAAGGTCGAGGTTACTTTTCCTTTTAACTGCTTATTTTCATTGTTGGTGTACCTTTGCATACTAGAACTGAAAGAAAGCTATTTAAACACACGTGGGAATTTGCTTACACATATAATTGAGTCTTGAGGCACATGAAAAATGTGTCTCATCCCAATATTGTGTAACCTGCTACTGTGCACAGATCAACTAACACAGCTTACAAAGATGGCACCTGCTGAGGAGTGCACTACCAAGCGAGTTTGACATATCCACACTTTGTTTTCTTTAGTTGGCTCAAAAAAAAAAAAAAAATTGTTTTTTAACTTTCTCTGTTAACCCAAGCTTTCTTGTTCAGGGTCTGAGCATGCTCACATAATAAGGTGATTGATTGTTGTTGGCATTTCACTATTCTTATGCACAAAATAGGCTAGTGCTGCAAGTAAATCAAGAGGGGAATGCTGGCAGAAAGTTGTTAAATGTTTTCTTCTTAAGTTAATTAATTTTTCCACTAAATGCACTCTTAATGCTGCCGTTTAGTTCTAACGTGACGGCTCCAGAATACAGCTGTTAAAATTTAAACTTGATCCATTTAAACACGATGCTTAAGAAGTGCTTTTAGGTCTTACACTGTGCTATAATGAAGGAGACGTGGAAATGGGTTTAGTTTGGGGCCAAATCAAAGTCAAAGTAATCTTACTGATTGAAAATTCTCTGCGGTAAATACTAATAGATTAATCAATTTTCGAATCTGTGTTCTATTAGTTGCAATACCAGCAGTGCAGATGGACTTTGTAGCAAATTGTGAATCCATGTAAATTCCCATGGCAACACAAGCAGGCCGTTTGCTCTGCTGTAACGTTACTGCACAGCTTCATTAGTGGCATTACTAACATACAGCTTAACAGGTTTTGTATACAAACATGAGATTTTATATTGTTAGGTAATTAATTAATGAAAATGTGGTGATTACACCTGATTTTAATCTGGATTAAGGCACATGAATTATGTTCAAGTTTTTGAACATTCCCTGCAAACGTTATTTATATTTTTATGCTACATCTGCACATGGCTACTACATTGCACACTCTGCACCTTTTAACAAATAACTCACTTTAATTGGTATTTTGTTATGGGATGCAAACTCAAGCCTCTGGCAGTAAAGTCAGACAAAGTCAGACACCCTGACCTCCACTGCTCCAACACCTCGCCTGTGCTGTAGACTCAGCACACGGCTTCATAATTTGTTTGCTGCAAAATCTTAACGTGAAGATAATGCCAAAGGATGCTGTGCTGCCCAGTTTCTCAGTGCCCTGAAAATATTCATTATCCAGAGAGTGTACTGGAAAGTAAAAACCTGCCAGATTTGCCTGAGTACAAAGGCATGTAAAGTCGTACTGATGAGGTCACTGTAGAGGCTTGTGTGCCACCAAAATTAAAATGAGACAGGACTAGGTGTTGCTTGAAATGCTAAGACCAGCAATTTATGTGCTCAGATTTCATTTTCTTCCTTGGAAAGTGATTTCCTTCTCTATGTGGCAACTTTATGACTTTGGCAGAAATCGTGTCACACTGTTCTTGGCCAAAACTGTCGTCTGCGATTTCTTCTTGTGTGGAAATTTTTTTAACAAGGCTCATACATTAGTATTGCTAGGAGCCTGAAGATACAGCTTTTATGCAAGAATAATAATAATAATTTTACTTCTGAGTTTGAAAAAATACATGCTTCACCTTACTGACCCAGAGCTTTAGCAGGTACCTCAGAAAGAAACCTTAGGAACCCAAGCTAGACACCTTGGCTGTATATGTGTATGTGCTTGTATATATTTGAGCATGCACACTCCTCCATCAGAACATCCCGTCCTGTGTAAACTGAATTATTTAAGTATAGAATACAAAGACATGAGGAACATGAGCAGCTCTCATTGGTCGGTTTCTCCCTTCTTTCTTTTGCCTCCCGTTATCTAGTCCAGACTTTAAGGTTTTCTGGCTCTTGGGTTCGCTAATCAATGCATTTCAAGGCCTTTTTCCAACCCTCCACAACCTGATAGTATAATTGAATGTCTTCTTATTTGAAAAAAAAATGGAAATCAATTCTAGCTCTAGTGCGTATATAGCCCGCTGTGCAATCCTCTGAGGAGATATACAGCCAAGAGGATTTCACTCCCTTGTATATCTCTGAAATAGAAGGCACCATTCATACAGTGAAAATATTAGGAAAAATCTACAAGCTTCTATATAGCCGTTTCACCACTCTCCATCTCTTTCAATCAATTGCCTTCACACTCACACCCTCCTTCTGCCCTCACAGCTACACCAGAGTCATATTTTCAGCTTGGATGTTCCACCAGGATGCCCTCTGAGGCTGCCATGGATGCCCTGCAAAGCTGCATTTCAGCTGCTTATGGTGGGACTTTGGATGACAGCTCTCATTGGTCGGTCTCTCCTTTCTTTCTTTTGCCTCCTATTGTCTAGTAATAATTAGCAATGATACTGCAGGGCTCTTTACATACTGTCCAAACACAGCAGCATGTAATGAGAATATTTTCATACAATTGATTCACCCTTTACTTCTTCCAGGAAAAAGGCACGGTATAATTTACCACAAACTAAATTAATCTTCAAATGTCCTGCATTTTCTGACCAACAGTTAAAAAAAATAACTCAACTGTCATGTGTAAACACTTAAAGTATTTAAACAGTGTATATTTGACTTCTTTTCTTGGAAAATGACAGAAAGGATTGTTCTATCACGTTCTTCATGCATCTAACCACTGCAGTGCTGCACTCTGACTACTTCAAAAAAATTCACTGCTGACTACAATTGTGTAAAGACCACGACAGAATGTGCTTCACTACAGCTTTGACACCACCACAATGGCACAGGAAAATCACAAGGCTGCTTCCTCTCTTAACATCACAAGCACACCATGTTAAATGTTAATTTTTGAAATTATCTAACAAAGATTATGCCAGCTGACCCTCTGTGAGCTGCAGATTTCTTCCTGGCTCAACAAAGCCGTGAGCAATGTGGCCTCCGCTAATATGAGCCACAAACCTGTCTTTGGCTTCCTGAGCTTGACCAAAGTGAGAGGGAAAACCAAAAACTTTGCACGTAGGTGTGAGCAGATGGCCCGAGGCCCTTTTCAAATGAAAGCTCAGTGGGTCCAGGAATTCCAGTAGGAGCTGAGACAGACTGATATATTTTAGTAAAGGACTTCTCACTTCTCAATTTTGGGTATTTTAGCTGGCATACAGAGTAATGCAGGTTTGTGATTTGATACAGTGACCTAATAAAGCACACTATTCCCCATTATCCCCTTCAATAGAGTACTGTCTGACAACAAACTCCTCTACCTTCCTTTTATTCATATGCATATGAGGTACCACCCAGTTCCCTTGATTGTATCCATGTTTCAATCACTTGCGTCATTTTCTTGCATCTTAGTCCCTTTGACACAAGGCAAGAGGAAAATAAGATGTCTTTTCCTTTGAACTTTCATTTGAAGTAATGCCCATTTTTTACTTTTTTTTTTTTCTGGTGACAGGGACACAGCTGGTCTGTCAGTCAGTCTGATTTTGAAGTTCTGTGGCAGCTTTTGTCCGTTTAGAGTGAGTGTAAATAATAGTTAGGGTGGACAGATACCACCACCAGCACAGCGGCCACGATGCTGAATGTTTGGATGTGTTTTACCTGACAAACATCTGCACATGTAATAAATACCTGCACCGTTGTGCATTTAGATTGAGCTCATTTCAGTAAGGTTGTTTAAACAGACTTACAAACATCTACATCTACATCTGAATCTACATTTTTTGATATTGTCTTATTACTTCATATTAATAATCCCAGTCATAATCAGAAGGTTTTCTAATGTTTAGGCTAATAAATCAGTTCTACCAACTCTTTAGTAATATATTTATAATAAGTGATTAAAGGCATTACATTAGGGGAAAAATCTTTGTAATTAGAGTTTATGATTCTTTTGTCAGTCAGATGCATTTGATGCATTTTCTCATTTTACTGAGCAGAAGTAAGTGCTTTTAGAGTCGAGTCAAGTGAAGAGCGAGTCTGTGGATGCATCCAAATTCTCTTATTTGATTATTCCCCAAACATTACAGACATGATAAGATACCATTCACTGTAAAATAAACCTTGAGAAATGTGCTGGTACAACCCACCACTGTTTAATGACAAAAAAAGTTGCCTTGCAGTGCTGTACGAAGGAGTTGGTTCAGCTTTATGCAAATCCCGTTTGATGCTTGTTTTGATTCCCACAGGAAATGGAGCTATGCAGGTGTTTTCAAATTCAATTCAGCTGAAGTACTTCATACAGAGTGGAAGGGAAGATGATCATTGTCGTCTGTGGTGTCCCAAATCTTTTTTGGTTTTATTTTAATGAGTTCAGTAAGAAAACCTGCGCATGGAAAAGACTCAGTCAGGAAATGAACTGCTTTACCTGCTTGATTAGATCTGAGTATGTACACGAGGCATTCAGTGCTTAACATGTTTGCAAGTTTCAGTTTATGATAAGCAAGAGAAGCAGTTAGAACAGCTTAGGAGTAAAGACCATCGTATTAAGGGCACAGACTTTATGGGCTGACTAAACCCATTATGTATACATCCAAAGTTTATGCACTTAAATCTGCAATAGTGTTTAGTATTTGAACCCCACTGATACAGCTATGCTTACACGTTGCTATTGTTTCAGCTTGCAGTTCAAGTAATAGAGATTTACAGCTTAAGTTTAATTTTAGTGTAAAAACTATCATTATAGAATTTAAGAGCTGCTCATATATTCTACTTTAGATTTAGCTTCTTGAAGTCAGTTTCTCAAACTCAGTCTCTCTTTTGCACTTTTTATAAACAAGTTAAAATGATTCATCTGCCAGTAATGTCTTTGAGTGTCTTTAGATGAGACATGACTTAAAAAAGGCTGCAGTTCAACAGCACCACCAACATTTCTACACAGGGACTGCACTAAAGGCAACCAGCTTAGAATATTACTACTTTAGTAGTTTTATTTAAGCATTATATGCAATGTGAAATATTTACAAGTATGTAGATGCTAAACAATGCCTTTTGTCTGTGCAGTGACTCACCTGATTTCACTTTTTTTTTTTTTTCCTGCTGTGTACTCTGGCAGAGCTGCTGCAAATATTCTGTCTTGGTAAGACTCTTTGAAGCGAAAGAATAAGGTTAGACCACAAAGCCCTCCAGCAAAAATGATAAAAAAAAATCTAAGAAGCACACAGTGGATGTTGCATTTATTGTATTTCACAGAGAGGGGGAGTGTAAAAAGGATGTGGGGTTGGCAGAGGTCTTGGAATTTATACCGATTGTATTTCTTGCAGTCCAGAAGGGAAAGCAAAAGGATTGTGTCTCAACTGTATAAAAGAAAAAAAAAAACCTGAGCTTCAATTATTTTGTGATGCCATGTTTGCTCCTATCTCGTTTACCTTGCTGCTTTGTTAAAAGGAACAGAAACGCTTCCCTTTTTTGGTTTTGGGTACCACTGCTTTAAAAACTGTCTTCAGTTTTAACTCACTTACTATTTAATACTGAGTTCCAGTGTAGTGATGTACTGCGATTCACACTATCACTGCTGTGTTACGCAGATGGAGAGATGCTTACGGCTCAGTCTTACAAGAGAGGTGAGGGAAATCATTGCAAACATGTGTGATTTTCCTTTCTGCCTGTGGGGCTGTTCACTTTCTCCATGCTTGCAACTGTGGAATAGCTCAGTCCTCCCTGCCTCCCTCTTTGCCTGCATGCATCATTAAGCTGACCAATGCTGTGCTGGATGTGGCTGTGTGGAGGAGAACACACATAAACAAGCTCCAAGCACCTCTCTAATGCTGTTTGTCTTCTTTATGGCCCATTTTGCACATTGAACATGGATGTGGCTGAGTGGAGCTCTATTACAATAATTAACAGAGGGGGGCCTGTCAACCTCACTGCTGTTTGTGGTAATCTTCTGCATTGCTGCTTGTTTTCAGAGTTTGAGGTTCATTAACTGTATTCTTCCAAAATCTGCTGAGTGGAAAGCCAAAATGGCACAACAGTATCACCAATGGATAAGTTATGTTTTTTCCCCCCAGCTGTATTCAAACATGCTTTGTAATACTTTTTAATATTTCAGGAAGGAAAACCAAAAAAAAAAAAATGCATTTCTTATTGATTGCCATTAACAGTTTTTATGTCCACACACTCTCTCCCAAGAGTGTTTTACTGAGTCCAGTGATCTGTGGTAGTGTGTGAAGTTCACTCCCACTACTGATTTGCTAAGCCCAGCTTTCTACCCAAGAGGAAGGGGAGGGGGCATCTGTCTGTCACATCTGCTTACTGATACACACCTATCTGCCCAGGTGTCACCAGCTGAAGAGGAGCTGATGCTGGACACAGTGTGGACCATCCACACTGCAGCACTGCCCACAAAAACTAACACAGTCTTTCCTTGTTCTCAGTGGTTTGTGATGACCCTACTTGGCTGCAGCCTCACCATAATGCATGCAGCAGAGAGATTATGGTAATGCTGCCTTAAACCTGCTTTGTTTAACGGGGTATGTATTATGTATATGAAGTTTAGAATAAAAACATTTTAATATTAACTTTAGCAATTTGCAGCTTGTCTTTCTCCTCGTGGGCTCAGGTTAGAGATTCCGAGATGCAAGCTGTCATTCAAGTGTGCAGCCATGCTTAAAATACATGACTGTAGAAGCTTAAGAAAAGTAAAAATAAAAAAATAATAAAAAAAATAAATAAATAAAAAAAAATTATACGGTTTGTCCACAGTATGCTATACTTCAAAGAAAGTTCTCCACACTGCTGAGATAACGCAGTGCTGCAGATCCAATGCATCAGCAGGGAGTCTTTAGAGAGATTGAGTAAGTATAAGTTAAGTAGGTTGCATGTATTTCAGTGTCATTATTTGCTTTTTTGATGAAAGAAGGTGTGATTTAGGTACAGCATGTACTTAAAACGAACTCTGCTCCTACACTTCAGGATTTCGCTCAATTTTTTAGTAAGTTATTATCAGTGTATGTCGAGATTAGCTTACCTTTATGAGCTTGCACCTGATCTGTGCGGACACCATGTGGCTGTTCCGTAGGTTGCCCACACGGAACATGAGGCACAGTTTGCCATCTCGCAGAGAAATCACCGCGTCCTGACTGAACATGAGCGTCTCTGCGCGTTTCTTAGGTTGGGACATTTTTATGAACATGCAGCCGATGAGAAAAGCGTCCACTATGGAGCCCAGCAGGGACTGGAACAAGAAGAGGATGATGCCCTCCGGGCACTTCTCTGTAATGTACCGGTAGCCGTAACCAATTGTGGCCTCAGTCTCGATAAAGAATAGAAAAGCTGAGGGGAAGTTGTAAACATTGGCCACACAGGGGGTGTAGGACGAGTCGTGGCCGTGATTTAAATCTCCCCTGATGTATGCAATGACCCACCACATCGATGCCATGACCAGCCATGCGATGGTGTAAGTTAGGATGAAGATGAGTAGGTTCCATCGCCACTTTAGGTCTACCAAAGTGGTGAACAGGTCAGAGAGGTACCTGCTGGTCTCTCCACCGAGGTTTCCGTGCTGCACATTGCAGCGGCCGTTCTTTTCCACGAAACGCTGGCGTTTCTTCTTGACCGGAGCAGAAAAAGATGCAGCCCGATTTGTGTTAACTACCTGATAGTCTTCACCAAATTTTCTACGAAGTGCCGCCATTTCAGCTCTGCTGAAGTAAGTGGAAAAAATACTTGCAGTTTAATCCATGCTTTTGTTTGTTTTAGCCTCCAAAACACTGGTTACCTGCAGTGCGTAAAATGCGCCATGGCCACTTCAGCGCGCACAGCAAATCCTATGAATTAAAAAGAATCACGCGAATTTCAGTGCTTTTAAAGCACAGTTATCATCCTCTCATATAAAAATTTCCACTGTTCTTCCAGTTACTTTACATTACATCTGAGGATAGCTGACTGTAGCTGTGCGCTCTGCTCAGCCTCCGCTCACTCTGACTGGCGTGATGCTCGCCAGTGGAACGAAATACGAGGAGCTGTCTACCATTCACAGCCTCTGGTGGCCTGTAAAGAATAAAAAAGGAGGGGAGAGGGAGGGAAGGGGGCAGGGAGAGAGGAGGAGAGAGTAAAACAAGAAGGCGTTTGTGTGTAAGAGAGAGAGGGAGGGAGGTGGGTAGTTTGACTCTACTGTCTAGTTCAATCGGTCAGTTAGTCAGTGTGAGGCTAAATTGATATATTCATCAATGCGATGGTTAATTTATTCATTGATTCACTTTGCTTATTTATATTGCCTTTACACTGCAGCTGCTCCTCCTATATAGTTATCAGCGCTGAGAAACACAGACACACAAAGTAATGAGGCTGGAGAATTTTTGTGCTTTCAAGTTAGACTGTGCCATCTACTGGTTGGATAACCTATGTGCATATTTATTTTGGTGGGTTGGGCAACATGGGTGCGTGGGCATCTCTAACATAACTGCAGATAATATTTGGGCTTCTGTTAACCTGTGCCAGATTGCTAAAGCTTATTAAACTGAGATAACATCATTAAGTAAATTAACAGTAACTTAAAAGAGAAATGCAGTACCTGTTTACATGTTAAATATTCTCATTGAATGTCATGTTCTGGACTGAAGCCTTTGTATGGATTTAGACATCGGGTGCCTACTACAGTGGAAGATTTCCAGGGCTGCTGTCTTCTCAAAAGTTAGTTATAAAATGGAGGGGCATCCTGGGTTCTCTTTTGCCCTCATTTTAATCAAACACACACAAAGATCTGCACTTCATGTAAGTGCTGTTATCATTATTAACTACTGCATAATCACACTTTGAGTCACACAGATAGCATAGCCCCTGACTGATCTAATTTCACAACCAACCCTCATCTCAAGAGTTTTTTGTTCTGCCCTTTAATTTGAGACCCCAGTAGGAGTATTTCTGATATGAAAGAGCTGTGCCCTCTTAAAAACAAGATCTATAATCACTTCATTGCTCTTTTAAGGTATTTTTAGCGCTTGATCAATAAATGATGTAATGGCCTGATTTTTTTAGAACTTGATTTTCATGGTTTTTGGTCTTTGTGGACTTATTAGTTGCTGATTTGGGTAGGCATCACAGCAGAAAAGGATAAAAATATAACACCAGATATAAAGTGTGATTTTAAGTAGCTACAATGAATGCGGTCTAAGGCAACAGTCCTGCAAGAAATCCCACCCTAAATATTGCTTAACTTCTTTCAGTAGATGTAGGTGTATAGCATGGAACAGAGAGGTGTTTTGTGATTTACACTTCACTTATTTAGACAAACTGGATAGACAAAATTACAGAAATGCCTGTCAAGGACAACCTGTTCTTGCTCTGACAATTCAAAGATATTTAGTCAGTCTCAATCAGTAAAATCTAGTTCATGAAGTGAAAATCAAACTGCTCAGACTCTCATTCATCCCAACTTCTATTAGACACTGAAATATCACAGAGACGCTGATTGTAATGTTGGATTTTATTGGACTTGTAACTCATTTTAAATCACTTTGTCACCATAATGTGAGTGCATTTTTACCAGACACATGTAAAGTGTCTCTCTGTGGTTAGTTTTTCTTTACTCCTGTCCTCTTTAATTATTTATTTGGTAGCTTTTACGGCTTCATTTTTCCTTTATGATATGTTCTTTTGTACTAGGTGTTTGCCTGATGGCTGTTGTGTAGATGTTTTGTGGTTGTTTGTCTTGACTGAAAAAAGCAGCTCTATTGTCCCTTTGGTGACAATAAAGGCTGTCTCATTTTAAAAGCAAAGGTAAGAAAAGCTGAGGGGTTTTATTATGCCAAGTTTAGACAAACACAATATCAGCCCAATAATGGCCCAACTTGACAGATGTAGGGCTTTGGGCAACAGGCAAGAGAATTGTTCCCACTGTTCCCACCTCAAAACATGCGGACAAATAGACTCGCTTTTAGAGTTGTTTTTTTTTTTTATCTTTCCCTGTCCTTTAAAACAACTTCCACAGTGTTTGAAGAATGCTGAAGCACAAAGCACTATCCCAGATATTAATATACATAGAAAACCAAAAGATAAGCCAAAGAAATTAAAATCATGCTGTCCTCTTTACACAACTGAAGGTCATTCTTTACTTTCTTTTATAGTGTTTTTCAAATGCAAAGCAGCCAGTATCACACAGGTTGCTTTGAACACTGTTGATTTTTTACTCTTGTTAAAGAAAGCTGCTTCTCACCCCTTCTTCTGGACAACATCATGCACGGTTTGAATGACAGCAAGCTACAATTAGTTGGGGACCAAGGTGTAATCTATCATGCCTCTCAGACATGTGATTAAGTGGTTATAGTGATTTAATTACTGTACGATATTATCAGACAGTTCAGTTTTATAGTACCAGTAGTGTTTATATAGTAATACCAAACACTCGCGTGTCATCTCACAGTGGAAAGAAAAAGTTCCCTTTTAACAGGAAGGAAAAGATGATAGAAAAAAGGAGCATAGACAGAACATGAACAACAAAGCAGAAACTGACAAAAGTTAATGGCATGCAGTTGTGGCATATAAACACACAGGGAGTGAACACAGGACAGTGAAGGAAAAGTGTTCAGTGCATCATGGGAAGTCCCCCAGCAGCCTGAGCCTATAGCAGCATATCTAAGGGATGGTTCAGGGCCACCTGATCCAGCCCTAACTATAAGATAGGGAAGGAAGGTTTTAAGCCTCATCTTAAAAGTAGAGAGTAGTGTCTGTCTCCCAAACCTAAACTGGGAGATGGTTCAAAGGAGCAGGGTCTGATAGCTGAAGGCTCTGCCTCCCATTCTACTTTTGAACCACAAGTCAACCTGGAGTCTCAGAGTACAGGAGAAGTACTCTATGTGAGGAGAAGGATTTTTAAATTAAATTCTGGATTTAGCAGGGAGCCATTGAGCTATATATTACTGTATATATGAAATAGGTAACATGGGAGAGATATGACCTCTCTTTCTAGTCTCTGTCAGTACCCTTGCTGTGGCATTTTGGATCAATGGAAGGCTTTTTAAGGGGCTTTGAGGACAGCCAGATAATAAGGAATTCAGATATTCCAGCCTAGACATAACAAATAGGCAACAAGCAGTAGTACCTAATTTTGACAAAATTGTGCATATGAAAGAAAGCAGTCCTAGACACTTGTCTAATGTGTGAGTTAAAGGACATATCCTATTCAAAAATGACCCCAAGGTTCCTCCCAATAGCACTCTTGACCATGGTAATGTCCTTCAGAGTAAGCATTTGGTTAGACACTGTTCCTGAGATTTTTTTTAGGGGCAAATACATTAACTTAAGTTTTGTCTGAGTTTAGAAGCGGGAAACCACACATCATCCAGGCCTTTATGTCTTTAAGACATGCCTGAAGATATGCCATCTGTTGTGAAGTCAGTCATAAAGATTTAGGCTTTATGCTCACCACATCAAGAATTTCACTTGTTGTGTCAGTTTTTCAGCATTTTTAACATGACTGATTATTGTGCAGTATTAGAGCCTTACTTAATGCTTAAATTACTCATGATGGAATAATCTAGCAAAACTTAAGGGAAACTAATGACTTAATTAAAAGTTTACGCACTTGAACAGAACTATCTTCAGGTTGCAAATGCAAGAGAAGGATGACCGAGAGATGGCAGCTTTAGACACAGGATGAAAAAGAAGCACAATTATCAAAAGCACTTGGGAGTACTTCCAGAACACTTTGAAATATTTCTCGTGATAAAGGCAGATTTATCTAGACATTAAATTGTCTGCTATATTATTTAAGTGTATCGCCTCTCAGTTATAGTGGGAGGCAGACCTACTTCACAATCCCAGCTGTGGGTGATTAAACTGAAATCATGCAACAAAATGGAATTGACTGCAATTTTCTCAACTAACATTTATAATAAAAGACAACATTAATGTTGTTTTGAGAACATTAGCTAGGAAACTAAATGCAGAGTGAGAAAAGTTTTCATGCGTCACAGGTGTTGCATTTAGTCTTGATATTAAAGTACGTGAACAAACAAGAAGAATAGCAACTCCTTCAAAAATATTTCTGACAAAGAAGGGAAGAAAAAAACAGAATGGCTCATTTAGAATCAATTAAAAGCAGCGTTGTGCTGACTCCCACTGTTTTTGGTTGAAAGAAGCAGCTGTTGTTGTTGATTCAGAGAAAAGCTTTTGAAACAAGTTTAAACGACTGCAGTCAACACTGAGCCTTTGAAAATAAGTTGCTCTAACCCTATCTATCCGTTAATGTTGGGCTAAACAGCTGTATATTGTAAAACTAAATGTTTGCTTTCTTTTATTTGTGCTGAGAGTTAGAATAAAAGATTAACACTACTCACTCTGATAAATGTGATGCTACTGTCAGCAAATGCTTTTCTCAGCTCAACGTAAAGAATGAAAATGAGGGGAAAGCAGCCAGTGCCAGTCTCTATGAAGGTAACAAAGACTGTTAACAAGCACTTTGTTGACAGTCTCCATTACATGGCTTTTAACCTCTTGGTGACTGTCTCCAGACAGTCTCGGCAGCTGCTGAGCTGAGCCGTCCTCTTACACCTTGAAAATAACACCACCTACATTAGAATGCCTGTTGTTGCGTTCAGCTCTGTATTCAATACTATCTAACTGATTAGCATTCTGGGTTTGAGTACCACTCCCTGGGATTGGATATTGGTCTTCCTTGCAAACTGACCACAAACAGTTTGGGTTGGCAGTCACATCTTCACCACTCAACACCAGAGCCCCCTGGGTTTGGGTGTTCACCCCCCCTCCTAGTCACACTGTACACCGATGATTACATGCCCAGACATAGAGAGAACTCTGCTGGGCAGTTTACGGACAGCACCGTCATCATCAGTCGGATTTCATATCATGAGTTAGTCAACCATCTTGCAGTGTGATGCACAGAGAAAAGCCTACTGCTTAACATTAACAAAACTAAGGAGGTAATTGTTGATTTTAGAAAACAAGACGTGGACAGTTTTGGATTCCTGGGAATTATTAGCACAGAGAACCTGACATGCTCATCACACATCTCCACCCTGTTCAGGAAAGCACAGAAGAAACTGTACTTGTTAAGGAAGTTAAATAAGGCTAAATTCCAGTGTCAAGTTCTTGTTAACATTTACAAAGGAACAATAATAACCATCAAACATCACAAACTTGAACTATTCCCTCTGAATTTCTTGCACACATAATAGATATGTTCACATTTTATATTATTGGCTTTTCTGTTTGTTTTTCCTTATAAAAAATTAGCATTTTGCTGTAGAAAAGTACAACCAATTCTTAAAGTTAAAAAAGTTAATAGTCATAAACCCTGTTCTTTGTCTGGTAGGATAGGCTGGGTTAAGATCTTTATGCAAACATGCACAGGAGGCTGTAATGCCTAATAATGTGGGTGTAGTATGGATAGCGTTGATGGATTTTCTGGTTTGTAACATATTACCAAATATACACAATCAATATCAGCTGCCTACACAGATTAACTGATGACGGACTTGTTTCTCAATAGAGTGAATTCATATACAGCTGTGACCCTCATGACAATGGAGGATTAGAGTGTAGACAGCCAGGATCGCCATCTGTTATGTGAAGGCATCAGGCTTTCCCAGTGAGAGGAATTCAAATCAGCACAACAAAGGAAATCTCCAGACCTTGGCTCTCAGCTCTGCACTTCTTCTTCTTGGCTTCCATCATTAAAATAGAAGTAGTATTGACAATCACATCCAAATTATGTGCATGTGTGTTCAAGGTTGAGGTAGATGCTGCGGAGGAGGGAGAAGGAAACAAAGACATGCAGCATAAGCTGAATTATTAATGAGCAGTTAGAACTGGTAACCATCTGTGTCATAAGATACATAAATTGCCTGAGATGAAAATGGACTGTTTTTTTTTCTTTTTTTTTCTTTCTTTTTTTTTTTTTTTTTTCTTTTTTCTTTTTTTTTTTTTTTTTTTTTTTTTTTTCTCTTTTTTTTTTTCTTCTTCCT